>VZTN01014966.1:40161-71850 GCA_013400515.1 Erpornis zantholeuca | reverse complement strand
ATTAAATATTCATTATTTATTAAAGATAAAATATTTAATAAATGAAAACATTTATGAAAAATCAAACACATTTTACTACAATACATAATTATCTCAAAATAAAGAATAATCTTTCATCCTCAGTTCCATGAATACTAAAACTCATTTAAATGGTCTTCCAACACTCTTGAACCATTTCAAGGTAAATTCGAAATAAAATTTTACAAGGGTCATAGTGGCTGAAGCAGAAGCCATGGAATAATAAACACTGCATATGATTCCAACAGAATGCAGAATCCTGAACAATCTTCTTTTCAGATAGTTTTTGTCCACATATTTTAAAAATACAGTGCCTGGCTGAGGTATTTACTGCCTTCCCTGGTGTTTCTTCGTAGTTAACAAAATTTCCACCCTTACTGTTTCTTTGTGAGATCTGCCTCATAATACATCTATTTGAAGGTTGATACTACAGGAATACATGTGAAATGTTGGTGCTCTAGTCCCAATGGTTGTGGCACAGAGAGCTTTGGAACTGAAGTGTGCTGTGCCACATCTCAGTTATGGAGTTATCCTGTACGTCTGTGCCCAAATGAAAAATCCAGAATTATTGATGGTCTCATTCATCAGAGCAAAGAATGTCTGAAAAACAAATTACCCAGGAAGGATATGCAGTATATACAGATTAAGGGAAGGTGCAAACAGCTGTTCTCTGGAATGAGCAAAGTACATGGTGCACTTTGAAAGGGGAGATCAATGTCAAATGATCAGCAAACATATAAACTTCCATTTTTCACAGAAGTATTTTTGTCCACTACTATGAGAAAAATGATGGAAGTGAAGACTGTAATAGGAAAAGGTGGGACAGAGATGGATATTGCAACAGTGTTGCAACTACTTTAGTACTGAATTTAAATTATACTAAAACATCACCTCATTTTCAGTGAAGTAAAAGCTAGTGAATAGAGAAGCAAAACTATGTTATAACATTTTCTAGAGGAGAAAAGATCTCTACATTTCTGTAGCATGGTTATTTTCACTGTTATAACTACACCCATGCATTTTTGGGAGGCTTTTCCTGGTGCACAGTAAAATTTTTGGGAAGGCTAGCACATAAGTACAGAGGAATATACAAACAAAATGAGGTGAGTCTGTTATATGGTAGATTTTATACTGAGTTAATGGCTCCCAGCTTTCAGTGTGCACCTGGTCTGATTCCCATCATTACTGGGCTTGGGGGAAAAAAAGGAGAGGGCATTATGTCATAGTCCTGTGGGATGGAGATGGATTAGGTAGAAGCTTATTTTCCTTTATACAAGAGGCAGTTTAATCATTATTCTGATGATTCTACTTTGGCAGCTATATGCTCCATTGATTTGTAATTTACTTGTATTCTTTGGCAGAAAGAAGTTGATACTCAATTTTGAGCTGAGTCTATATAGTTTGCAAAAAGAGTACTAAGTCTGATGATTTTGTTGGGATCAAGATTCATTAGTGCCAGGCCTTGTGATGCACATACCTGTCCTCTAAAGCTGTAACTCTGCTCTGAAATCAAATAACTGCATAATTCACAAAGAGCCACTAATACAAGGATTGAAGAAGATAATTTCTCCTTTGGTGTCATAATAATTAAGATATCCTATTAAAAATAATGCTACCGTGTGTCCTATCACTTGGAATGTCCAAAGGCTGTTAAATTCAGCTTTTCTCGCATTTTCAATTGATTTTAAAAAATGTCTAATTCAGTTCTTGTAGTGCAAATTGTATCAGGGAGAAAAAGTAGGTTGGAGGACCCAGCCTGTGTTTATTGACATAGAGCTGTGATGAAATATACCCTGTCAATGCCAGGTGCATAGTTATATGGCCATTCTGATGACATGCACATGAAAAGAATGATTTTGCACATGAGATAATCACCTTGAATTATTCAAAGTGCAGCTTCTTCCTCCCTTATCTATCATATATTTCTGTTGGGTCAGATAAGTCGGTGTTAGATGGTGGTGACATATTTCAGTCCAAAGTAGGCTTTTAAAGATGAATTATGAACCCCTAAAAGTAAAATAGGAGTTTATCATGGGACCTTCAACTACAGAATCACTAGTGAGCATAATTAATACTGAGCTCAAAAATGGGCAATATGCTGCAGTCCTCCACTGGAGGAGGAGCACCACATGAATTAGAATGCGTCAAGAGAAAGAGATGTATTATTACCATAAGCTTTCTGGTTCCATTATCTTCACCTCCAAATCTATACCAACTACCATAGTGGTATCTGTGGAAGGAATATGATTGTTGAACACGTGGTTGTCTCAGGAATTCTGAAATAAATACAGTCTGTGCTAAAATTACAACATATACTGAGACAGCAGATTTTATTTAATGGTCGAAAAAGAAAACAAGTACCACAAATTGAGGAAAGGGTAACATCAAGGATGAAATTGGGATAATTCTACCTGTACTGTATCTTTGTGGAGGAATAAAGGTGGACTGGCCTTGCCACTCAAGCTACAAGGACCCTGATTAGATAAGCTGAGAGCAGGTAACAGGAGAAGTGCTCTTAAGATCAGGCTGAATAATAGCTCTTTGGAAAAAGCCCTTTTAACAAGGATTTATAAAAGAGTAGCATCTTTTGTTTGGCAACAGTGGAACACAATGTCAAACCTACCCTGATCCTCCTCTGTGGATTCCTGAACAGTGGATTCCACTTATACTTGACCCATCAAAATACAGCTCTGAGTTTTTTCCACACACCTTGCATTATTATTGTGCTCATGTTTCTAGTTCTGTGTGTACTGTCACATATATTACTCACAAAAGACAGAGGCAACATTTTCCTGTATTTATGAAGAAACAGAAGAACAGCTCAAGTTTGTTGCCAATTTCATTTAAGCCAGCTGTAGATCTTTATTACCATTCACAAATATTAGTACAGGCTAACTGAAATATCTGTGTACAATATGAACACTTTTTCTTTGAAAAATAACATTCATAAAATACAAAATAATCAATTTAAACATTTCTACGTATTTTTCATATTTCTTTAAATTATCTTTAAAAATGGAGCATGGGGAGAATGGGTAGTAAATTTTACTATTTGGAAAAAAGATAGGACAAAAAAAGCTTTATTTTCTTTCCAAAAAATAGAACCCCACCAGCCTCTTCGTACACCTTCTGCAATCTCCACATTACATGGAGCATATGGTGTTGGTGTCCCTTGCTTTCAAAGATTTATCTGTTTTTTCCTGTATCTGTTTCCCAGTGTTTCCCTGGCCACAAAACACTACGATTGTCTCCTGTGTTTCAAAAATAGAGTCATCTAATGTAATATAACTGCAGAAAATTTCCTTAGATCATTACAGCTACAAAAACGTTGCCACTGCAAAATTACAGAGATGGAAGTACAAGAATATGCATAAAGAACAAAGAATCTCAAACAAGTATCCGATTTTTGAAGTACCTATTTTATATTTATGATATACTGGTTTGCAGGAAATACCAATGTTTTTTTTGTTTTCCTTGACATCCCAGTTGGTTTTAGTAGAAGATTTGTCTTTAGCACTATGCCTTGCTTTTATCCATCCTGGCTGTGGCAGTGCTACAGTGCTACTGCTTTTTGAACATAGTCTTTGTTGTGACCGAGCTCCATTTAATTCCTGATTTCGCTATTCTCACTTTCTTACTGCACAAGTAGTATGAGAAGGATTGAGCAAGCCTGGGGAAGCACATCCAGTTTTGCATGGGGCAGGGAAGGGTTTGAAGTGAGTTCTTAACACAGAAAGGAAATAGGGGCTTTAACCTGGACATTTCCGAGGTTGTGAGTCTCTCTCCTTGGATGAAGCAGTTCTTCTTTTAAAGCTTTGCAAAGCCCCTAAAAACCCAAGCTCAGTGTTGAACCTAACTTGAGCAGGAGATTGGAATAGATGTGTTTTAAGTATTCATCCAAGCGGAGTGGTGCTATGAGAATGTGACAGCTGTGCACGTGCAGCTCTGTAGTGGGAGCTTGGTAGCACCAAGGGGCCAGGCCATGTTGGACTGACTGTGCAGATTGATCTGTTCCAGAAGGGGAAATCCTGTCCTTACCACAATTATCAGGAAGGCAGTGAGGTTCCCAGCACTGTTACACAGGATGCTGTTGTGGCACAGGAAATTGAGTGCTCAAGATGCACTCTATGTATGCAAGGCATTTGACCTATAGAAGCAACAGGAGACACAATTTTCCACTTAACCCCACATAGTTTATATCATCTGTGGTCTTGCTGAGGTTCTGTCCTTTGCTTCCTTTCTCACTGAGTCTGAGAGGCTCTGAACTGACAGACCACCCTCTGCATCTCTGACACACAGCCCCTTGCTAAGGAACAGCTTATGTATGCTCCTTCTCCAAAGAAACAGCTGTGGACCATTTTTCTATTATCTACTGCTTTTTCCTCTTTTTTCTCTGTGCTGGAACTACTGGTATTCTTTTATTTGCTGCCACGTTTTTATTTCTTGACATGTTTTTCAAGTTCTAGGTACCGTTCCATATTCTCCATCTAACCCACTCTCTCTTCCACCACCTGATGTGTTAGTTAGCAATAACTATATTCCTTGTATACCCTGTTCCAAAATAGTTTTGCTATTTTGTATCATTTAAAGTTTTTTTAAACTTTCTTTCAAGGATTTTCACTTTTTCTGGAAGTTTTCCTCAGTAATGTTTCGATCACACCCAAATGTCACAAAGCCAGTTACATATAAGGGTTACGAATGTAAGAAAGCTGTTTAGTTTGTCACCCTTCTGAAAGCACATCCCCACCTGTGGGAACAGATTGTGTCAGCCATATATGGCTGCAATTCTGCTCAAATTTTATCATATCTCAGGTAAGACACTGCAGGCCACAGCCTTGACTAGAAAATTCATAATAAAATGTGATGGAAGAGATGGAGAACCCTGTCATCCTTGTATTCTGTATTACACATTGTCCTCCTGTCAAGTCAAATTTAATATAAATGAATCACATTAATCAGAAAATGTGAATTTCTATTTGACAAGTTAAAGGAGCATAACATCTTCAATTAAGACTAGCTACCTAAAATTAGCTACTGACACAAGCAAGTATACATGGTCAATTTGCCTGCCTGAAACTGAAAATCAAGTAAGACATATTAGATAATAGATAGTCCCAGAGTGAATGCAAGGCTGTAACTTGCTCAATAGGCCACACTGACGTCACATCAAACCAAAATTAATTCAGCTATATATCCAGTTTGGGGTCAGCTGTTGGTGTCTGATTAACAGTACATATTCTAACCTTAAATGGCTTATACTCTTCATCAATATTTCAGTTCGTTAGTTAGAAAAGATAGTAGAAGCTGAAGTCCATCTTTGAGATGTATTTTTAAAGCCTGTGCTGCCCTGAGATCCCAGCTATGAAAAAATGATGACAGGCTGGATAGGTCTTTTCCTTTTGTTGGTTTAGTGTGCAGCAGAAACTTATTTTCTGAAAGTTTATTATGATGAAATAAAGGGAGGAAAGACAAATAGGGAGAATATACTTCAGAGACACACGGGCAAGGGCATAAAAAGCTTGAGTGTGGAAGATAAGGAAGGATGGTTTCTAGGTGCCCTCACCCTGAAGCTGAGGCTGGAAATTGCTGAGAGCCCCACCAGGTAAGGTCCTAGCCTATGACCAGATGTTTGCCCTGTCCTTGCAGAAGTGTGGGGATGTGTTTGTTCCCTTTGTGGATGGACAATAGGAGACAAGTTCTTGGCACCCCTGTGCACTTCAGTGTCAGTGTTTAGACAATCACTGGCCAATTACTGACTTAAAGATGCACAAATCTGCTTCTCGAGGCTGAATTAGCTCTTGCTATCAGTGCACCAGGAAGAAATTAAACACACACTAGAGTCTTAGCAAAGATTATCAGATATTTCTGACCTTCTTCACAGGGAATCAGAGCTCAATTCAGAGATTAGATTAATTGCTTTTCTTACCATTTGCTTTCTGGATCTTCAGAAACTTAAACAAAATGTATGAAGCTAAAAGTCTCAAACATTTCCATGTTTTGAAATGTCTGTCTTCCTTCCATAAAGATAAGGACTATAATAATTATGGAAATAATAAATAGCAATTAAAAACCAAATAATAATCCATCACTCACAACATTAATTTCCTCTAGGCTTGTGCAGACATAAATATGTGATTGACACAGAAAGGTCTGTAACACAGTAGGTATCTGCTCTCTCACTTTTCTAGTTCTCTCTTGTCAGGCTTCTCTTCCCTCTCTTTTGCATGTTTCTGGTGGCTTGCTGCTTTTCAGTTCTCTTTCCTTCTGAGAGTAAATTCCTTCAAGCTGCTACAGTCAATTTTATCTAATATTGGCTACTTCTATTTCCATAACAGTTAAAACTCCTTTATTATCCTAAACCTCAATTAGTCTGGCATCTTAAATCACTTCTAGAGAAATACAATTCTGATAGAGTAGAATAAGCAGACTAGAGATAAATGGATTTTGAGATCTGAGGGGAACACACTGATCATGTGGTTTGACCTGCTGCACAATGTAAAATATTTTCTACTGATTGCAGCATCTTCATCAAGCTTTAAATCTCTCATAGCAGTGATGTGTTATAGAGTGAAGAGCTTTTCCTCTAGTTAGCTTTCCTAACATGTCACCTCTTCTTCCTGTGTGAACCTTCTCTAAAAGGAAAGTTGATAAATATCAGAACTTGTCCTGTGACATTTACAGAATGGTCCTGCTAATATATTAGGAAAAAAGAATGGCCACAGGCAAAGATTAAATAGTTTGGGCATAAAGTGAACAGGCAAAACATTGTTTTCTTTATTGTAATTGGACAAAGACAGAGGAGAGCAGATGAGTCCAGAGACAGAATTTGAATACATGATGAGACAGTACATGTTTGTTGGGCAGATGGAAACCCCTCTCAGATGTCTGGCTGTGTCTGCCATATGACAGAAATGCAGGCATGTTGGACACAGGACAGGGTAGAAGACATAAGGAAGTAACCTCATATGCCAGAAATAATGCATAAAGCCACCTCTGTCCACTTCAATACAATCCTAAAGAGACAGATGGAGAGCAGAGCATGAGCTCAGTTGTTTGACAATTCTTCTGGTGGATTTATCCATCCTTCAGGCTGCAGACTAGTTTGAAGAACTACTTCAGGGCTCAGGCCCACTAATGACTTACAGTAGCCCATCAGGAAATTATCCAGAGTTAGTTCATCATTCTTACCCTAGGACAGGAGTCTAGGATGAATGATGGCAAAGGGTGCCTTCATCCCTGCATTGGCTCTCTGAAGGGATCCTAAATTACTTTGATTAAGGCTGCCTTTGGTTTGAGATGAATTTCACCTCATGAGGTGTGAGCTCATCCCCATTGTACTGCTCAGCCTAAGTATCAAAGGTTTGCCCTGAATAAAGAAAGGCCATCATGCAGCAACACTGACACAGATGATGAGCAGTAATATAATAGGAAGCTACAATCTGACTGTCAGATCTTTACAAAATGGAGTTCTGAGTTCTTACAACCCTTTGAGAATAAATTGGATCTTTTTCTGTTGTCATCTTTGCTTTGGGAGCAGGAAGTCTTTATAGATAGCACTTTCAGCCATAATTCATTCAAACACTCTACTAACAAAATAGATAATGAAGAACTTCCAAACTATATTTGTCATATGAAACCAGAAAAAGACTTTTCACAACAACATCTTTTATCATTTTCTTGGCATGGGTATGCAATATTTTTGGAAAGCCCCACAACTACGGGAAGGGTTGGATCCCACAGTTGGATCACTCAGGGAGTTTCAGAGGAGACTAAAACTCTCACTGGAAAGTTTGCTTTAATCACAGGGATTACATTTTTCCCCACGAACTTGAGTGGGAAAGACCAGCCACTGAGAAGTTATATACATAAAAAAGGAAAGCTATAATTTTCCATTTTGGTATATTTATGGTTTTTAATTAAATACCTCCAGCATCTTTTGACAGTCTTGCTTAGGGTTTTAAACAAGTTAATTGAAAACAGAAACAGGCTCCAACCTTTTTTTTTCATTATTACTTTAGACTTCACCTTTTGTATTTTCTTCTCTTTGTATCTCCCCTAAATATAGAAATAGAATCATAGAATATTCTGAGTTGGAAGAGACCCACAAGAATCATCAAGTTCATCTCCTGGCCCTGCACAGGACCATCTCCAAGCATCAGCCTATGTGCCTGAGAGGGTTGTCCAAACTCTTCTTGAGTTCTGTCAGGCTTGGTGCTGTGACCACTGCCCTGGTGATGCCTTAGGTTTTAACTTTAATATTTTTCAAATCCTGTACTGCTAGTGTAACTCTGAAGTTTTCTGCATCTCCTTAAGTGCTGTTCTCTATGCTAAGATAGACATAACAAAGCCTCTCCAGCTCGCTCTCCAAGGACACCCAGACCAAGAACTGTAAACCTTCATCTTGGGGACAGGGGGGAAAGCTTGGGGAAATTCCATCCTTGGCTGGTTCTGCTTGGTGAATTGATGCTGATATCAAAGTGTGAAGAATTCGTGAGCTGTCATTGTCCATTTTGGGATTCCACCAAGGCAGGACCCTCTAGAGCCCAAAGTGTACACCTGAAGGCCTTTCAAATAAATACCACCTTTTTCCTTTATTCCTTTCTACTCTCTCTTTCTAGGTAGCCATTTAAGGCATCACTGGAGAGCCTGTTCCAGTTCCCAGCCACCCTCTGGGTGAAAAACCTTTTTCCAATATCCAGCCTAAACCTCCCCTGACACAACTTCAGGCCATTCCCTCGGGTCCTGTCACTGCCACCACAGAGCAGAGCTCAGTGCCTGCCCCTGCTCTGCCCCTCATGAGGAAGTTGTAACTGCAGTGAGGTCTCCCCTCAGTCTCCTCCAGGCTGAACAGACCAAATGCCTTCAGCTGCTGCTCACACAGCTTCCCATCCAGACCCTGACAGTACCATTATTATGAACATCTTATTTATATTGTTATTATGAACATCTTATTTATATTGTTTCTTTGGCACATTTCTCTCCTCTTAGTTTCTCTGAAGTTGCAAGAAATCCTGGGTGGAAGTGGAGAAGGAGGTGCCAGAAAGCAAATACAATTTATTTGAAATACTCGTAAATAATGCCATTTACTTGTGAGCTGTTCAGCAGATCACTTGAAGAAGATCAAGGCTGTTCAGGAGTTTGTTGTTGTATTTCATTTTACCACAAAAAATCTTTTCCGGTCAAAACTCTGTGACTTTTTCCAAAACCATAATTAACTGCATCATTAGCAAATAAAAGAGATTTATACTGTTTTTACATTAATCTCTACAAGTAGCAGAAGATTTTCATGCCTATTTTCTGAGTTAAAATGTAACACAAACTTTTCTGAAAATGGGGTAATATATATGGTAATGAAAATAAGATGCCTTCCAAGTTTTCTTACACCCTGAAAAAGTCATTTTATATTTCATCGAATGAACATAGACATGACTGTTTGTCAAAATGAAGTTTCTAGTTTTGGTTTTCATATTTCCTAGACTGATAGTGCGATTAAAATTACATTAAAACAATTAAGAACTGACATGAACCAGAACTAGGGCCCCAACCAGGTGTTGTTTGGGGCTCAGTTGTTTGATTGTTACTATACATAGAAAGGAGAAGATACCATTTATAAAATAAATCATAGTAGTATTAGCATGGATCATTAAAATATACAGATCTTCATTCCCCAGAACTTTTTGATAAAAGGAAAGAGATAATTCTTTATCACAGATATTCTCTGTTTCAATCACAAAGTTCAAAAAAAAAATGTTTTCAGTGGAAAAAAAAAAAAAAGAAATTCAAATAAGACATTAAGAAATAAAATTTTAAGTAATTTTGTTTCTGTCACTTAGGTACTGACTGTGCCTTAGACTTTCACAGCTGGATATCCCTCACCTAAAGAGGGAAACACAGAGAGTGCCGGCAGGGCCCCAGAGCTGCAGTTATTCCTGGTTCCTGATTATTGTAATTCTGTTCACATTCTTTTCTACTCCCACCGAATTAGACAACCTATAATTCAATTCCTTCAAATCAAATCCATTACCACTGTGTCTATCTAAGGATCTTCATTTCTCACACAAACTTGGAATCCATTGTCAATGACCTCATGGATTAAATAAAAAAAGATATTAAAAGAAAAAAAAAAAAACAAAAACCTTAAAACCCAAAAAAGTAAATTAGCTGCAGCCACAAATATACAAATAAACATAAAAATCTGTCCAGAGCCACCTGTCATCTGTCAAAGAAGTCTGGAACACTGCAAACTGATGAAAGATTTAAAAATGAACTTCACAGACTGGATGCATTTCAGCCACTGATAACGCAGAAAAGATATTGTATGTTGAATAAACATCACATGAAAATCACAGAAAACCTTGGTTTGACTTATGCAAATGTATTTATTTAGTTCACCTCACTCAGGGATTTTCCATTGTAGGTTTAACAGGAAACAGATTAATATAATGATCTTTCCATGCATTTACTGTGTAATTATTAAGGGCAAATGAATGTTTCATTTTGTCAGCCTATGTACTTCAGGTAATAACATCTCACAACAGCTGTCAGCTTCACTTAAAATATAATCTTTGATTATAGGAGAACAAATAATAGACAAAAGGTGTAGGTAGCAAGTATAAACTTTTTTTGCAACTGGTGATTTGTCTGTCTTGGGCACTGAAACTTGTCTAACCTCTTCACCCCCCCAAAAATCCATATATTCTTTGGTCCAACCTCAGTTTTCTCTTGCTACCTTTCAGAGAGGCTGCTCAACACCATCCCTCCATAGGATGCCAGCCCTTCCTGCAGCTGACGTGCTGCTTGCTCCAACTGTGGTTTCACTCACCTCTAAAATGTCTAATAAAAACTTTCTTGTTTCTCCCAGGATCGCAGCTACAGGAGAAGCCAAAGAATGCTGATTTTGATCTTCACTACTTTGAGGGAATCCTTGCAAAACGTAGAACTGCTGAAGCTCAGCTTCTGCTTTCACTTTGATAAAAGCACTAGGTCAGAGATCTTTCCTTATGACAAGGCTTGTCACAGCCTCACAGAAGAGGTTTTTATATGGAAGAATTTTATTAACTTGCAGATTATTGGGAAATTTATAGTTGACACAATTTATTCAGTGTTGCAAAAGCAAAGCAATGAAGTTAAACCACCTGGTTAAAATGTATCCATGCTGACTGCAACATGTTAGAAAATAGTAAATACACATAGTTTTATCTCTTCTTACTCAGCCTTCTCATCGTTACATTCTGAGCAAGCTGTTCTTAGCTGCTGAGGAATCTGGCACAGACACATGTTGATCTGAAAGGAGACTCAACAGGAGAGGAAATCACAAAAGTTTAATGGTCTTATTAAGACTGTTCCAGTGTGTGTGGAGAAAACACACTCTTCCAAGGCTCTGGCATTCATGTTCTCTGCAGGTAAGTTCTGTGAGTAATTCTGAAAGCTTCAAAATAAAGTTTTTCATATATACATTTTTAGAAATTTTTAATGCATGGTAAAATACTTCAGACCTACTGATGAGGGTGGATAAAAATGTTGTGAGCAGCTTGGGAAAAAAGAGCAATAATGATCTGGAGATATATGGACCAACAAGAATTGCATACTAAGTCTCTGTGATGTATGTAAAATGCTGTTTTGCTATTTCTATCCAATGACATAATTCTGTGTGAAAATTCACAAGAGAGGTTTTTCAACAACTACATTTTTGTTTCACATAAAGTCTATTCTGTAATGCAACTTTAGCTGTAGAATCACAGAGGCTTTTGATATCTCTGTATCTTTGCCAGTCATCCTCCTCAGCATATTGAAGGACACCCACTGAATTCCTTTATTTTAAATAGGATGACACACATTATCACCTCTTTTTTCCACCCTTTGCAGAAGTTTGGTCCAGCAGAGGCTCAGTTGCCTTCTCAGAGGAAGTTGCACAAAGAAATTTGAGAAAAGCTTTTTTTATCTAAAGCTCAGACACTATTTTTATTTCACACTGATTACTGAAATAGTCTTCAGCATTCATTTTCAAAGACCAAACAGGATATTCTCAATCTTTTTATGATTTCTCATCTCATTTCTAGTATCTTTAAAATAACCAAACAGGATATTCTCAATCTTTTTATGATTTCTCATCTCATTTCTAGTATCTTTAAAATAACCAAACAGGATATTCTCAATCTTTTTATGATTTTTCATCTCATTTCTAGTATCTCTAAAAAAACCAAACAAAAACCAAGCAGAAATCCCCTCCAGAAATCACTACATTTTTAGTTACATTTTACTTCCCCCCACCATCACTAGATCTGTCTCTGACAATAAAATATGTTGAGAATGTAAGCACTTTAGTGTTGTGATATGGCAGTGTAAAGAAAAGATCCTAACTTGTTTGTAAACTGATGCACTTTCACAGAAATAATGAAATTATGTTAGCTTACTGTTGATTGTAAAGATTTTTTTTAATAAATTGATTTAGAATTTAATGAATTTACATAAAAATTGGAAAAAAAATAGATGCTATTTCTTTCAAATAAATAGCATCGCCTATCTTTAAAATGCAAACTAATTAATTTTTTTACCTACCACAGCAAAGAAAGATATTTTTAAGGTCATTAACAATGAGCAGTACCTGACATAACACAAGCTAATCAGGCTGGCACCATGAAAATGTAGCTCCCTGGAAAAATAGTGTTTGTTGACATTGTATGTGGTGGAAACAGGTGACTTTGAAGGACCATGCTGCTTGCAGAAATATTTCATCAGTGCACACATAACCTATTGAAAGAGAAGAACATGCAGCCTCTCACAGAAAAATACAGATCCTATGTTTGCTTAAGGCCTAGGCAAAGCAAGATTATTTTTTTATTTACTCACTGAAAGAAAATGAATTGCTGCAACATAATCCTGTTGACAAAACCTGCATGAATGCATGGCCTATCAGCAACATTAACAGTTCCAGCACTAAAATAAATAAGCATTCAGACACTGAAAAATACAAACTAGTCATTTTAGTTTTACAATTGAAACTGTCACACTCTTATGCCAAACACCCAACAGGTTAACAAGTATTTATTTCAATTATTTTATGAGAATGAGAAGAATTCTGATTCATCCCTGCTGCTCTTCAAAAGCTGTAACTCAAGGACTCTGAACATTGGTTCATCCTACAAGGAATACTACTGTTTGTATCACCAGTATGCAGTACAGAAAGCAGCAGATGAGGCCATTCGTACTGGATGCATGCTGAAATAACTAGCACTTTCCATGTTAGTGTTACTCTAGAATGGATGATCCAAACCTGTTTGCAGCACATAAATTTCTTAAGTTATGTAGGACTTGGACACTACAAGACAGCTCAGTGTGCTTATGCAGAAAAGTATTTTAAGTAGATAAATTTTGACTATAATCCATACAGAGATGTGGGGAGGACAGACGTATAAAACATTTGCTAGTCCTTTATGAACTGTTATTCCACCTGCATTTGAACTATAACTGTGTCTCTAAGGGAAAAAAGCAATAATTAGGCAATCACCCTAAATTTTCTCACCAGTCTGTCTAGCTGTTCCCCATCTCAGTAACTTTTAAGTCATGAAAGCACTACATTCCCACAATATGTGAAGTAACTTGACGCAGAGGGAAGGATCTCTATTAATGGTTCTACTTCAAAAAAAGGCTAATTTACATGTTTCTGCCTTTTTATACACTGGAAAATTCTGTACTGGTACCTACTCCTGAGACCCAAAGGCAGACCTTATTTTAATTTTAGTTTGGCACTGAGAACACTGTGTGGGATGTGTGCTTGTGCCACGAACAGGAAGCATTTAAACATTCCTGGGGCTTTTGCCTTTCTGAACATTTGAGAAATGCCTCACTCTCTGATAATCCTGGAAATGCTTTTGCAGTATCTGGATGTTCTCCAAGAAACTTTTCAGTCAGCCTTGGAAGAAATCATCCAGAATTTCATTTTGCAAGACAGTGTGATACTGACACGTTTCTTAATGAAGTAATTTAGCAATTTCCAATAACAGAGATTTCAGGACTGTACCCACAGTATTAGAAAAGCTAAGAGATGACATTAACTTCATCCCCAGAAGTATAAGATGATTGGAGGAGCACTTTGTGAACTCCATCATCACAGATCCCTGGGACACATTTGCATTGTACAGCAGCTATACAAAGGTCATGCATCAGATTCAGAGCTGTCTTCACTATAGAATTCTTGTTTGAATTCTTGACCACTATTAAAATATTTCTTGCCTTCAGTAAAAAAATGAAGATTCATGATAAGACTTCACTTTTGAAAGGGAGTAACCTTAGGTTTGGTTACATAAAAAGTTAAAAAAAAAAGTCCATAAAAGCCCATCAGCTTTTGATTAAATGGTGTGAAAATTAGAAACTCAGCCATTAAGTGCTATCCCAAAGGCAAAATTCTTACAAACAGTAGATTCTAAGCATAATTATATCAAATGACAGAATTTACTGTGAATCCAATACTTGTATTCTTTTATTTCCTTGCACTACCTGTTCAATGGCAAGTTCCTGCATGATTCAAGAAAGTACTTCTGTGTTTTCCACACCATGAAGAGCTTTGGGAACATTATACATCTGTTTATCATGCAATAAAGAATAACAGTGAAGAAAAAAAAAGTGTTTAAATAGAAATCAGAAGTTGATGTTGAATCCATTAGAAATTTCTACATCATCAGTAAATATAAAAAGATGAATAGGACAGCTGGGAATGCATGAAAACATGTAGAGTGTTGGAGATCAAAAGCTTCAAATAAGTAACAGTGTGGGTAGTGTAAGGGTGACTTTGAGAGTTAAGTTTCTTATTAACTTTCAAAATTAAGCCTTGATAAAGTGAATAATGGAAAAGTTTTTAATGGCTCACAAGTTTAAATGAATTATTTTAAAGTGCTGTAATACCAATTTACTCTTTTGTGATTTATTTCATGCAAGAAGCTTTTAAAAAGAAACTGTTAGTGTCTGTTGAGCAACCATTGGAGGAATAACATAATTCAGGGGGAGAATCAATTTAGGAGAAATATTAAGGGACATTAAAATCTGTGCTTCAGACTTTTAAGGCTATCTTGAATTTTGAACACAGTTACAGCTGCAATTGCTTTCCTTTGCAGAGTTGAACCTAAATTTTCATGCTACCAAAATATTAGAGAAAAGAAGGATGGAGATGAAATTTAGGAATAATAAAGCAAATTTTAAGATGTGTTACAAGATATTATATAAATTAATGACACCTAAAAAAGATGAATTCTCATGTTAAGGAAAAGAATTTCACTTGAACAAGATGTCTTTTTTGATCAAAAGCCAGACCAGAATATCATTATTTTTTCCACTAACATCAAGTTAGAGTGCATTTCCTATATCTACATACTGCTTTTGTTGAGTCTGGCAGCAGAAAAAAACATTTCAAATTTATTTTAGTATAATAAACATCCTCAATCTTACAGGACAAAGGAACTGAGACATAAACTGATGACTTGATGAAATCACTCATTATATCTAAATCAAGAAAATTCTATAGGTGTGAATTTATCTTGGAAAGATCCTCTCATGAAAGGGGTATCAAAACCACTCCCCATCGTGTCCTTTCAAGAAAGAGGGAGGATTTTACATATTTGCAGGATTTTCTATCATTAAACACTGAGGTCTTTTTCCCTCTGGTAAGATGCAGCTTGGATTTCCTGGAGAACTTCTCCATGTTAATTTTGTCATGAGGGTCTTAAGTGTAGTACAGGTGCTGTGGGACTGACACTTGTAGAAGCATTTGTGATATCTGTGACTTGGGAGGTCACCCCACGGACCAACTCTGTGTCTGCAAACACTGATACTTTTGTCCTGGCCTTTGATTCAAAGATATCGCTCCACAGCAAGTTATTTTTAACACACATCGAGGAAATTTTTGAGAAAATATGAGTGATGATTGATGCTGCTGAGAAAAACTGCACGCAGGGGAAGAAGCAGTGCCCTTCTATGACTGTCTCTTTCCTCTAACAACTTTATTCTTTCTAAAACCAAAATATCAGAGAAAGAAAAGATGTTCCTGGTTTCCACCTGCATCTATGCTTTTTCTGTTCATTCAGTTTCTGAACCCTGGCCTGGTCACATAAAAATGCTCCTTTTCTGAAGAGAGTTTTCTCCTGTTGCTGATTCATCTCTCACAGGAATCCAGTTTATTCTCTCTGTCTCTCTGGGTTCTCTATGTAATAGACCTCCAAGAGCATCCCCAGCATTGAACAATTTTAGTTGTTGAAATGCAGCCTTAACCTTCCTTCCCTTGGAAGAATTTTGACTCTCATCTGCCTCCTACTGGTATTTGCTACAACAATTGCGTGAGGGATGGACAACTTTCTATAAAGTGGGACCAGAATCACATTGTAGTCACATTAGCAAGCCCTGCAGTGCAGCTCAGTGGGAGCCAGTGTGTGGAATAAGGCAGGATTCAGCAGTGGTGCTGTCTGCATTCCAGGGCATTTCCTGTGGGTTCACTCCAGCCTGGTCAGTTGAACCAATCCCATTAGCAGTTGGAGAGCATCAGGTACATTTCTGGGGATAATATTTCAGTCTAGCTTCGCCCAGAAGAGTCTGGTTTGCACAATCCAAAACCATCCTGCAATGCAAACAGTCTGCAGGGATATGAAGCTGAACTAAAATTCTGACTAGACTGCTGTATTTAGTTTCCTTCTCCCCCACATTTCTTAATTTTTCTGAATTGCAAGCAAGCTCAAATAGGGCATCCCCATTAGCAATAGCACCTGTAATGGTGGAAGGCATGGCTGAGGTAATATTTTCAGCTCTATTATACTTTTCTTCCCTTGATTTTCTGCTTGATATTTGCGGAAGCACATGGTGAAACACTGTCTTGAATATTTTTCAAAAAAGTGTCATGCAAAGACACACATCGCAAGACTAGAAGAAAACAGCTAAATCATTGTGAAAGAGTGTACACAGGAAAGCAAAATATATTTCAAATACCATCTTTAAATTTGACATTTATTATGCCTATGTACTATTTTGGATGTTTCTGAACTATTAGGGGCAGCTTGTTTCATTGGTATCAGAGAACAAGCTGTTTCTTAAGAAATGTGATCAATAAATTGAACTGGCAGAGCTGTCTAAGTTAAAAAGAAAGGAGACTACAGTGAATCCATAACTGTCGCCAAAAAAACTTAGGAAGGGATGAAATAGCATCAGCTATTAAATGAAGCAAGATTTTTAAAGAAGATAAGCAAGCCAAAGATAGTAAATATTTATTCATAGCATCCTGGACAAGGCAAATGAATCAAACTTTGCATTTTAGCTGATGTACATGGAATGAAGAAAATAGAAAAGTGAGAGTGCAAGTTGAAAAGTGTCACTAAGAAGTTCCAGAAAATAAGTATGCCAATTAATATAAGGACAAAGGTGATTTTTAAAGTAACAGTCTGTACCAGAGATGTAAGGAAACATATTCCCTTAAAAAAAAAGACTGATCTGTAGCTGCAGAGAGGGGCCTTGGAGCTATCCTTTGAATGAGTTTGCTCTTCGTACTGAAACTACTGCTTTTACTTTTCATTTCACCTGCAATCAAACACTGATGAACCCAGCAGGGAGAATGACAAAAGAGAATCCCAGAAAACACTAGAAATAAAGTGGCCATTTTCATCTCAAGTCACTGCAAGAAATTGTGAACACGCCCATCAATTAAAAATGAATGTGATTACTTTATCTCCTCATAAATGTCACTTGCTTTATTATGATGCCACAATTTTTTCTTACTGGTAATTCAATTTATTTGAAAACAGGTTTGTAGAAAAAAATACCTAGATTGAAGCAGTAATGAAAAATAACCCATCATGGGACTTCACTGCAGTAAACTGCCTTGTTCTGGGTATAAAATTTTCCTCTTACTCCCTCCAAAAAAAAATGGACATTCAGTGCAAGGCCTCCTTTGGATCACATAGAAGGTGTCAGCAGAGACTCATTATTGCATGCATGCATATAACCTGTATGAAGGTAAACCTGTATGAAGCCAGTATCTCTTAACAGTTCAGGAGATTTGGCACTTCCCTTATGATTTTTCTGCTCTCTCTTACCTTTCCTTTCTAAAATCCATGGTTTCCAAGCAAAAATTTAGAATAAAAAAAATTACACAATATCACGGTTTAAACATGTAAAAGACAATTCAGATTCCAAACTTTCAAAAACCTCATTAAAACCTTACCCACGTGTTTGCTGCTGCACTTTTTTTGTGTGCATAAACAGGCTGAGATCAGCACCCCCAGGAAAAGCTGTGCTGAAAAAGGGAAGGGATTCAAAACACAGGCTTTGGAAAAAGACAAAACCGGATTCACAATGCAGCAGTCCACATGCACTTCTCAAACGATAAAAAAATATAAATTGGCAATAGGTTTTCACAAGAAAGATGAGGTCAGCTTGCCCTTGTGTGCTGTTGAAAGCTCTCAGTCATATAAAGATGAGGACACTCTAATAGGCTGAACTTGTTGGTTGAAAAACTTTCTCCCTCAGTGGATCCAAATTAAGATTTTCCTGACCTTGACAGAAAGAAGCAATTAACTTGGAGTTTTCACTCATCTGCAGCCAACTTAAGGTTGGTCAGGCATGCTGTTATGGTATCTTGGTGAAGAAAACAGTAAAAATAGACTAACTCCTGAAGAAAAAAAGTTACTGAATGCTAGGACGTTGCCTGTGTAGTTTCAAGACCTAGGCCTTCCCAGAATTATTTTTTTCATCTGCACATAATTTCACAGTTAAAGCCAAAAGATTCTGCAGCTCCATTTAGCCCAAAAAATACCAAGTTCTTTTTATGTATAAGAATTTGCACAGAAAAACCTCAGGAGAAATTAAATAAAATTTCTTATTCCTAATCTCTAATCATAATTACTTTGAAATTGAGCAAATGAAACTAACCACATCAAAGAAAAAATTTGGAAAACATACCCCTAATCTACAAAAGATCGGATATTTACTAATTTAAGCAACTAAAATGTTATAAATTAATAATAAAAATATTTTCCTTCAGCATTTTGTACACATTTTCATTAGTGCAGACCTTAAACCATATTTCCCTATCTGAGGAGAAAAGTGGTCATGATATTCAGAAATTCTGGAGCACATGAGAATGAAGGGCTCTGTACAGATAGGAAAATCTGAAGTCACTATTAGGAGCTAAAGGCAGTGTGAGATTAAGATTTTTGCTCAGCACAAATGCAGAGCACTGAGCTGGTGAGTGCATTTATTTTTAACGTTTTTATTTTATTTTTCCTTACAGCAGACTTGGAATTTGAACTATGCTGCCTCCAGAAACCCTACTGAGCAATGTTTACACTATAAGCATACAATCTAAGGGGAAAATGCCCCTAAGTTCCATCCATTCTTGGTATGTCTATATTAAACAGAAGGAATTCTTAACATAACCACTTAAAACATTTCAGTCCTACCTCTTCCTATGTACTACTGACAGCTCATGGCCAATGCAAGCCATGGATATCACAGTGACCCATGGGAATTGTTGCCTAGATACTAATGTAAGAAAACTGGCCTACAAATAGAAGAGAAATTTACAATACTAAAAAGCGATGAAGAAAAGGATCTGGTGAGGTTCTCCATTGTCAGCTACCTTTAGGGCCATCTTAAGCCTCTGGGCACATTACCTTTTATGTGTACCTATCCCAAAAGATGAACTCCACCTAGATTTGCTTGTAATGCTTAAAAAGAAAGGTCAATGAAAACCAAAAGTTTGTAAAGATCAGTAACTGAATTTTCCATAATTATTGTGTTTTCTTCTTTAGCCATGAGTGCATGGTTTGGAATCACAGTTCCAGCTAGAAACCCACCATGAAACTCATGAATTTCAGCCATCAGACAAAGACCCAGCTGCAAAAAAGCTATACTAGTCTGAAACATTTGACAAAAAAGACTGCTCATATCTAATGTCAACAAAGTGGAAAATGCCTTGCAAAAGTTGCATTTCCTTCCTTGCCTCCTGCCCTCTTTCTGCTGGGGCTAATTTCTGACCCATACTGGCAGACCAACATGTACTTAGTAGTAGGAGATGGTTCTTCAGCACTGTTTGGCTGTGCTTAGTCAAACACAAAGTATGAAACCCTTAGCTCCTGTTTGGAGTGTACTCTACAAAGACATGCTTTTATATTTTGAAGTCCATACATGAACTCTTATCACAAGAAGCTGTAAATGGTTACCCTTTCATGCTCTTTTAAAATACGATGCAAATCCTCTTTGGGATTATTTTGGTGACCAGGACATAGCAACATGGCTTGAAAGAAATTTTGAAGTACTATCCACTCTGCAGTGTGGCAATATTTAGGTTTAAATACATTTTTATAATTGGTCTTTGCATGGAACACCTGTTACAGAAGGTGTGGTACCAGCAGAGCTCTATGTTAATACAACCACTTACATTTTATACACCACCACAACTTTCTTATTGCCAGCAATAACATCTCTGGTCTTCTTGCAGCTGTTTTTTTAGAAGATGGTGTCCTTGCAAAACATGAGGAAAACAAAACAGAGCTGCCAGAAGATGGACTCTGCATAGCAGCTAAAAATTTTGGCTTGCTTAGGGAACTGCTCCCTTCAAAATGGAAAACATACATGTTAACAAAGCCATTATGTTCAGACATCAAAATTGTTGACTAATGCCTATTAAAATAATTCTTACTTTAAAGTTTATTATAGTCACTTCCATTAGGCACCACTCTCTTTTACCTATTTCAGAAGCTGGGTGTGAGGTAGAGCCAAAGCCCAACACTGTCTGATCAGGTTCTTTCAGCTGTTCCATGGAAGGTGTAATGTTTAACATCAAATGTACTTATTTAAAGGTTATGTTACATGGCACTTCTGATTTGTCAGAGTCACACAAAATATATTGTACAGCACAATACAAATGTAAGTTAAGCTTAGCAAAATGCATTTATAGGAAATGTTCAATCCCAGTACCAATGTGATTCCCATTACTGGCCTTTAGAATATGCTCACCACCATGACTCTGGGGTGCCCTGTCACCAGGACATGGTAGATGGGTTCAAGCCACCTCAAGTCTGTTGCCCTCTTGGACATTCTTTTGCTGGTTATTGAGGTTTTATATTCTACGTTGGGCTAAGTCAGGTGTTCATTCCTATTCAAGCTGGTCTGGCTAACTCAGGGAGCCGTTTCCACTCTTCTAGTGAACTCAAGGAGAAACATATACCTCTAATGATCTACCCCACTGTTGATAGCTGTTTATCTAAAACAAAAACCCCTGCATTTTTCCCAAGCTTCATGGGAACATTTCCTTGCCCATCTCGTCTGCAGCTTCTTCCCTCATGGGTGTTTAGTGGTCAGTCGCAACTAGCCCTAATTTACAGACTTAGAAAATCATCAGGGAGAGTAAATTCAAATACAACTAAAAGATATGAAATGGAAGAGAAAGAAAGGAAAATAATAGTATGGATATAAAGGTGATAAAGCTGGCTTTCAGCCATGCTCTGAGGTGCTGTACAGAAGCAACCAGTTTTGGCAGGCAGAACCCCTCCTGCCCAGGCACACTCTCCGTAACCAGCACCACCTCCTTGCGCTGCAGCTGGTGGAACTATCAAATATCTATATAAGCCTCCCTGAGCAACTGTTTCTCTGTCATGAATAAATATCACTTTCAAAACAGACCTCTGCAGTAGTAAGATATTTAGTCCCCTTTCAGAGGCGGGAAATTGAAGTCTGAGACAGACTGTTTGATCCAAGGTCAGCCACGGTGTCTGTGTCTGAGCTGGGAGATGAGCAGAGACCAGCACCGCCCTGCACCAGCGCTCTGCCAGCATCCCATCTAATTCTATCACTATGTTTGCACTGAACACAACCTTAATTTAGACTTGATTTCAGCTTAAAATAAGCAGCTGCCTGCAAGCCTCCTCGCAAGCTTGGAAGGAGTTAACACAGTGAGGCTAAAACTTTCAGTAAATACGATTTATTTTAATTACAGACTACAACAGTATGACAATTTTTTCTCCAAACAACAAGGGCATGAGTCTCAATGCAATAACTTTTTCAAATGATTAATGAGAAAAGTGGGTCAATATCAAGGATTAAGTGGTACAGCAGCACAAAGTTAATCGAAGTTAATATTTAATTCACGGGGAGAATAATCCTATTTTGTTATGTTCCAGAATATGTTTTTAAATATATTGCTAATATGGAAATAGAATTTCTTTTCAATTCTTCACAATTCTAACATCAGCTCTGTAAGGTCACATCTTCCATTGCTGTTACAGCACATAATATCACAGGGTGCTTTTTTCTTATAGCACAGTAAAATATGTTAAATCTAAACCCTGAAATTAATAGTGCCATATTTATATTACTAAGCCAACTATGTGGACCTTTATAAGCAAGGTAACTGTTACAATGCTTTCAGTTTGTATATCCATAATTTTCATTTTCATTGCATGAAAAAAAAATCAGAATCAAAAATAGACAAAATGTCTTATGCCATGCTTTAGAATAGTGATTAGCTAGAGAACCATTAACATGCAGAAGAAATAATTTAGCATCTAATGGTAAGCAGAAGGATAAAACAGGTGGTAAACAGAAATAAATAAAGGTACTGTTAAGAGAGCACAAGAGGCAAATTAAATTAACACATTGTTGTGAGTTTCTGGAATTGCTTCATTGCACTGCCAGCATTTTTGTTAAACAATGCCTTTTTTCCTCTCTGAGGAACATGATATTTCTATTGTCCTTGGTAGCTCTTCAAATTTTGTAATTATGAACTAATTTCAGAAGAGTGTTTCTAGTGAAAAGAACACTTGGCTTGTCACTGTTCTTTGCTTTCTGAATAATGTACATCATGTTTTTAAAGGTCATAGATGTA
Source organism: Erpornis zantholeuca (assembly GCA_013400515.1). Classification (NCBI taxonomy): domain Eukaryota; kingdom Metazoa; phylum Chordata; class Aves; order Passeriformes; family Timaliidae; genus Erpornis; species Erpornis zantholeuca. Next base: position 48,974 of record VZTN01014966.1, on the reverse strand, counting down.
ACTTTTAGTAAACAAGCCTTTCTTTTTCCCCTTACTTAGGTGTACCAAGTCATAAACATTTTTGGTTTTCATTTGTGTTTACCTGACAGTCAAAGCACAAACGCTGAGATAGAAGCAGGGCTGCTCTGCTTATGTTTGTGCACTGCCCATAACCCCTTGAAAGCTCAGAAAAATAAACTCAAGAATGTTTTGATACAATCACTTAAGTCGAGGAAAGCAAGGAAATTGAAAAATAAATAAGTGAATACAGGATACCCTTTTTCATTAGGGAGTTATGGTGGAAAAGGCAAATCACAGTATTACAAACCAAGTTCCAGTCTCTGCTCTCACTACATGTTATGGTGATGCAGCTAAACACAGTCACAGGAACCTAGGGACTCTATGCACAGTATCCAAGCAAAGCTCCATTGGTGCTGATGGAGCTCAGGGTAGCCCAGGACACCTTTAACAGATGCAATAAAATCCTCTGGACAGCAGCCTGCACTTCTACAATTCTGTGAATCACCATAGAAATTTATAACATAATTTATAACATATTAGAAATTATCGGTATCGTATGTCAAATATAAAATGCCTCTGCTTTGAATGATTTCTTTTCATGAAAGAAAACATTTCAGACTATTGTGTACTTTAAATCCCTGCCCCTTTTCTCTCTTCCCTTCACAGCACAACCCAGTGAGAGGGCACATGACAGAGTGTGTCTGTGTGGTGTGCTTGAAACCATTAGGCTGACGGATATGTGCCATAAACAGCAGTCTGGAAACAGCATTGATAATGTGCTGAAATGTTGTCTTCTTGAGGTAATTTAGAGCTATAACACATTTCCCTTCACCTTACCTGTGTCTGTGCTTTGTAGTGCAGTTCTCAAGCACTGCACTTCTATTGCCCAATGACCATCACAAAAGAGGGTATGGAGAAAGGTGAATTTCAAGTAAGCAGAATTGAAAAATTCTCTCAAAGAACTGTGTCATAAAAACAATGAATGTGGTGTAATAGACATGAGTCAACAAGGATGTTGTGCAAGGTAATGAGAAAAAGTGATTTTATGCACAGTTCAGCAATATCAATGGGTAAAAAATAGAAGAGGCTCTAACAAAATAAGAATTTACTTGCCTACTCTGTTGCTTAAATTCTGATCCTAATCTGGTGGATAATTTTTTTAATGCCCTTATAAAGCAGATGCAGTTTAAAATATTTATATGTATAAATATATATTTAATATTTAAATTAATTTCCAAAGTCAAAAGAGGCCATATTCTTAGCAGTGCAGGATTTGCCGTGCTTAAGACTTTAATAATCTACTCTGAAACAGTATTTGTGAGTACGTGGAGGGCTATGTAGTATAATATTTCTAGATATTGCTAGCCTCATCAATAAGACCACAAGCTCCTCATTGCATTTTACAAAGCATGTCATCCTCCAGTGAATCTGCTGCAGCTTTCATTGGGGTATGGACAAATTTTTTATAAATGGAATTTCAACAGATAACTTATAGAGAATAGGTATAGAAGACTATGTACTCAGAAAAGGTGCAAAGTCATCTACAGCTTTCTGTATGCTAGCACATGCAGGTTTGTAGTGTTGTTTTTTGCACTTATGTGCATAGAATTTTCCCTTGCTTTGCTGATGTTTTGAGAAAACATAGGCTTGTAGGAAAAGCAAAAGAAAGCCTGCACAGTTTCATCATGTGCTGCTGATAAGAATGTCTGAACTATTACAGTCTGTTTGGGAATGTCCTTGGAGTTTTAACTTAAGCTTCTCTAGGGGAAAGAGAAGTCCTAATAGATCATTCTCCTAATAGCAATGATAACAAATAGAACTGATATCAGTCAGCTGTTGTGTATCAAGAAAAATTGCCTCCTGTTTATTTTAAAATGGTGCAGGCGAACCACATCTGCACACTGCCTTATCACACATTTTCTGGACCAAAGGCTTCCCCTGCTTGTTATTTAGTACGGGGATAATAATAAAAATTAAAAAAACCCCCAAAAAACAGTCAGTGAAAAATGGGCAGTAGAAGCTTTGCTGAAATATCCTGTGGTTACTCACAGTCTCTCTACCTGTGACAACACTTGAGGTGTTCGAGACAGCAGGTGAAACAAACACTGTAATCCTGCTTCACCAGTGATGCATGATGCCATCTGTGTTTCTGTTTATCCAGTAGTGACAGGAACATATTACTGCCTACTACCTGAAAAATGGCCCAGACATTTTTGTTTGCTGATGAAATTTTTATTTAAGGAATAAAAAAAAAACCCAAACCCTTCTCCATATTGTGGCAAGACAAGTTGCTTTGAGGTGGTTTGAGTTCGGCCTGTCTGGTGGACACAGATTAGTGTCACACAAGTACGGGGAGGGGGAAAAAAACCCAAAATTGATTAGCTTATCAATGTTCTTGGATTTTTTCATACAGAATATACTGTAGTGTTTCTTTAGTCCGAATTCCAAGTAACAGAGTGGTCCAATGTTGCAATGATTATGCAAATTATTGCAGAATGGTTCTTCTACATTTTTCATGCTAGAGCTCCTGCTTCTCTAAGTACCTCTTTATGCCATTCCCATCCATTCCCACTACACAAAGCTAGGACAGAAAGGCACAAGAAAGGCACAAAAATTCTTTATTTCTCTTTATTTCACTGAAAATGATTGACAGCAGAATTGCAGCCAAGAAGGCAGGAATAAACCAATCCAAGTGCCCAAATGTATTTGAGTAATTTGGTTTGAATTTAGGTATTATGGGACCCAATTGCAAGGTTGTCATAAAGAGGCGAACTGATAGGGAGAGGTTTCATTTAATTAGGAGTAAAAAAGGTACATTCTCCAACATTCAAAGATTTCAAATATTATGCTCAGGGTAGATTTCTTGAATTCATGTAAATAATCAGATTTTTTAAAGTTAAAGCACTGAGTTTGAAGTTAAGCACTGAGTGAACTCTCTATAGGCTTATGTCTTCTAGTGAGGCTGTTAACAACCATGGTAAAACACAGGATGTGAAATGGAAAATTAGGGACTGACTCGACCCTGGAAAGGTAGGATGGAACTTCTATGAAGACTGGTCAAGCTTCTGCTCCCCCTGGTTGCTGGCTGAGCACTACAAAGACTTGGGTCACCTATGACATCTTCATACTGTACAGAATCTGAATAAGAGAATTAAAAGATCACCATAACTAGAGGATTTTGTAGAAACTCACTCAAAACCATAATATATATTAGGCATGGAAGAAACTAGTAGCTATTGAGGGAAGTGGATAGATGGATGAATGGATGGATGGATGGATGGATTGATGGATGATGAATGGCTCTCAGAGTCAAAACAAAATAAGCTAGAGGGCAAATCAAGGTGTTCACAACCTCTCAGAACAACGTTCTGAAAAACCATTTATCTGAATCACACTGTGGCTCACAAATTGCTTTTCAGTCACACATCCTGATGCTTTTTCCCATCTCTTCTTAAAAGAATGTATTTTCTTGGACTTTAGATTTCTGGTTGTTGTTTTTTTTCTTTTTCCCTTACCCAGCTACTTTTCAAAACAGTGAGTTTACTTCAGTGATCTCAAATTCTTAACCAAAAGATTTAGAGCATGCTCAGACTGGTAAATTGAACATTGAGCTACAAGGTTCAAGTAATTTACTTGTTCATTTTCAAAAATACTGGAAAATGGATTTGTATTCTTATTATACACTTGTATGATCTAAATGAAAATGAAAACTAAAGCTGGCAGAAAAGGCTACATTAAAGTATGTGAATCTGTGAATCAAATGAATCTGTGTTGCTCTGTGACGGTCTCTTTAGCTCACAATATTTTAAGGAAGCAATCAACTTTTCACCAGCCATTGAATCTTGAAACTTCCAATTCATTAATGCAGCCATGGTTTTCTTCAGAAGAAGCTGCATTGTTTCAGAAGGAGTAAAACACACCCATATGGTAGTATGTATGAATACATATTTCTGAAGCAAATTTAATATCATCCCTGGTATAAAAATTGTTATAAATGTACTGGTGTATAATTGTATGGAAATAGCTTAATTTGCCCTGACACAAACAAAGGAAAGTAGAGGTTTGTTCCTTGAACTGAATTTTCTTCATTGCCCTGAGTTAAACACAGAAATCTCAGCACTGGAATAAAGGGCTAGGAGTCTAAGATCATATGGTCATAAAACTATTTAAATTAGAGCATGACTACATCATTTTACTGGAAAAAGTCACAAAAAGTATTCAGTTAGAATCACTCATTCAAGGGAGAATTGAATGGAAATTCTAAAAAATCTAATCACAGACTTTTTTCTTATTATTTAGCTTTTAATTAAAAAAAAACACGTTACTCTTGCATACAATTAGGTATCAAATAAGCTTTTGATATTAGCAAACAGCCTTACCTAGTGGATAGCTACAGATATGTTTTGACTCTACAAATTTTAGTCTTCCTGTCTATTTCTACCCATCTTGTTTCCATTCCTTTCTGCGTGGCTCTTGGTCTGCAGTGAAGCAGCTGAACAATTGCAAAGCTGCTAAAGCAAAGAGGAATGTTTTCTGTATGCATAACTCTGAGGTTCATTATTTTTATACCTTTTTTCATCAGTTCACCATATAACAGTTAAGCTGTAGTGTTTCACTGACCAAAATCACTGGGCTGAGCAGTTACATGCCCTGATAGCAGATATGGGATATACAGCAAGGCTTTCATGCAGGGACAACTTTAAATGGTGAAAATAAAGCCTCTCCCTCTTCATTAACCTTCTATTTATCACTGGATTAAAACACTGAAGCTTTCACTCCTTTTTAGCAGTCAAATCTAGGATAACAGCATGCAAATTTTATGTTTTAAGGTGGAGTCTCAAAGTGTTGGCTTTTTTTTCCCAGACAGTGTCCTTAAGGATATTAATCATATTCTTAATTTCATCATAATGGTAGGTTTCAACATAGGAAAATTATCTTTTCTTTCACTTGATCTTCTTCCTGTTTGTTCTCATTTAACTTCAGCAATTCATCACAAAGAACTAAAACACTGCTCTGAAGGCTTTATGAAAGAACAGGCTCTCCTGCTTTTCTAAGTGTTTTTTCTTCTCCCCAGGCCCCATTCTCCAGGAACAGTGAATGCTTTCAAGAAATGTGGCACAGATGTGTATCAGTATCTTTGTTTCAGAGAAAACTACTACACATATGACTGCATCCTTAAGTCCGGGGCCCTGTAATGCCTACAAAAGCATTTTCAGAGAAAAACTCATATTTTAGAGAATGAACACCTGCATAAAACCACCACAACAAGGAAACAAGATTAATGAAAGTAAAATGGGAAATTTTGCAGAATTGATTCTGCCCTGGAGTATTTATAGGTGGAAAGAGCTCTGCCACATCATCAGTGGTGGACAAACAGGCAAATGTTCCCAGTGTTGGTACCAGAAATGCTAACTATTCCCTTTCATGTTAGCTTCCATTCCACTATTTCTCTGAAAGTGGCACTTTGACCTGGAACATTTAATAGCCAGCATGATTCAGGCCTCTGTGAATACTGCTGACATTTCTCAGTGCTTCACTGGTGGGGAAATTGGCTGACCTCTGTTTCAGCTGGCTAGAGAACCAACTTCCCAGTTTGGTTTCATGTGTTTAGCAAAATGAACACACTGATTTGAACACAGTCTGCTGTATTTTAAAATTAAGGTGTGTGCTAGGCCTGGTGTGGAAGGGAGGATAAATTGGGGAAGCCATAATACATGGGATGAACCTTGACCTCATTGAACCCAGGGGAAAATTTACTGCTGGCTTAAACAAACTGGCAGATTTGCTTCACAATTCTCTTTTTGATTTAATAAGTTGTGTCAGGCAAAATAATTTCACATCTTTGTTGCTTGTATTTTCAATTGGCTTGATCCCCTTCAGCCAACTGTGACAATCCCCATGTCAAATTGTTGACAGTCTCTTATTATTAGTCAGAGATCCTAAGCACAATTGCAAACTTATCTCAGTCTTTATTTATCATAATACCACATAAATGACAGTATAAAAGCAGGCTGTATCAGGAAACACATGAGCACTCCTTATTTTCACTGGGGCCAGTTGCACAACTGCCCAGGATAATCATGAGTACTTACACATGAACCCTATCTGAAGAATCTTTTGATGGTTACAGACAACAGCAAACACCTAATCCAGAGAACGAAAGTGCTCAGAGACACACGGCATTGCAAACGGTGTATTGATACAAAGTACCTATAAACCAGACAAGGTGAGAGAATTTAGAGTAGGCTGTCTCACTGCATTCTCTTCCTCGTACTTGTAGCAAGGATTACAGATGCTATGTCTGTTTTGGTGTCACAAAGCCTACTGAATGACAACACCTGCCCAGAGCAGGGCAATTCACTACTTGAAATATGTCCTTTAACTTTCCTTCATTGTCAGACTTTAACAGTTACCTTAAATTTAATTATGTTGCATTTAAGATCCAGCTTTATGATGACATAATTTATTTTGGACATTATCGGTGACATTGCTTTACCTGTCAATGGAAACATGAAAGAATATCATCATAATGAATATCCATGGACTTACATAAATCACTCAGGATACTTCAGATATGTACTGAGATTTTCCATTGACCCTGTAATGACTTTATTAAAACTGTTTCTACATGAGCTGTGTCAGCAACAGAGACATGAAATGATGGTGCTTCAGCAACATCACCTCAGCTTTTAAATATTTTGGGAAAACACTATTAATTTTCTTTTAGTAGTGTATCATCCTTCCCAAATTACAATCTCAGGGAAGAGCACAGGCTCCATATGCTGGGAACACATGTGATTTCATTTTTCTCCTGCTTCATAACATCAGGGAGTTGTAGTTATCACTGGGAGCAAATCAAAGTTATTAAGAGTATGTCTACTCCTCAAAGTGAAAATGTGAAGCCACTGCAGATTTAACTTAACCATTAGAATGAAGGTGATATAGCTGACAGACTAGAGGACTTGGACAGTGACTGTCATTTCATTGTGACATTGCTATTCCTCCTAGACTTAATAAAACTACCCTTGTTTAATTTTGTGGGATGGNATTTTTAATTGTAGTCTGACCTGCTTCCAAATCAAACTCTCTTTCCTTACCAGGAATGACTGTCAAACATTCAGGCTGGCTATGGCAGAAACTAAAAAGACCTGAACTGCCAAAGGTTTTGGAGGTGGAAGGGAAGGAGATTGATGAGAGAAAATGGTCTCCAGGGAACTTCTGAGATTTGTGTGTGTGAAGAACTAACCCTTGCCAAGTTTAAAAGGAAAGCACACAGTTTTGCTTTAGGAGAAATAAAAAGATGATACAAAATATCAGATTAAGTTTTCTATGCTTTATGTGGGAACTTTTATTGTAAAGACAGAACATAGTTAATAAAAAGTAAAAAGTCATACTTCAAATCAAAAACAAACATGATTTTAATCAAACTAATTCTCATGTAATTGGTGAAAGTTTTGAATATTAACATCTACAATCAGCAACAGCTTCGATTCTCAGAACTACTGCAGTTCTGAGATTAAAAGTACAAGGTAATGATGTGATTTACTATGCTACAGGTGTGCAGAGAAAACTTGACTGTGAAAAAAGTGGAAGATTTAAACTGAGTATGTTCCTGGAAGTAAGAAATAGATAAAGAGGTGTCAATGATGACATTGTGGGTTTTGTTCCTCCTTCTGATGTGGAACCTCTGCATGGTGCATACCAGTAAGCAAAATAAACAACAAAAGTGTCAAAGAAGGACTTTGCAATCAGCCTCTTCTAAGGAACCCAAATTTTCAGAGACAAAACCTAGAAAGGCATGCTTTGATAGGATAGAGAAAGTAGGTAAATAGCAAAACAATCACATTCTGGTGAAATTTCCCTAAAAGAGAGATCTATGTGAAGTATGGTTTGTGCGAGAATGAAAGGAAAAGTATTTATCAATCTTTCCTATTTTTATGGGACCAAGTATCTTAATTTTGTCTATTCTTACAATGTCTCCATCCCCTGCAAGTCCTTCTGTATTTCTGTTCCTTTTCCTTTATTTCTCATCACTTCATAATTTCTTCTTCTAGTTTTCTAAGCTAAAGTTTTCCTCTACATACTCATTTTCTGTCACACCTTATAGCTACTCTATCACCTTTACTTGATCAGTAAAGTACTTCCTTTATTACTTGATTAGTATTCAAGGCAGAACAACCTAAACACTATTAAATTGATTGCCTGTTACATCCTTATTGAACTCTAAAATATCATATGATCCTTGATTTATCTGAGCTTTTCAGTGACATTTATGTTATTGATTCCAGTGTTACTACTCCAGTATTTAGAGGTTTCAGAATGTTTCAAGAAGTGGACCCAAAAAAGTGCAGCTCTTACCATACAAGCCTTTAGACATGAGAAGAACCAGAAGATTCAAACTCACAATTTTTTTCTCTTCTTATTTTTTTTTCTTTTTATCATAAAATACCGTGTGCATCTTTCTAACATGCATTACATGAAACATTTCAGTTCTGAGAAGCCTAAATAAATTTTCTAATAAAAAGATTAAGCCTAAATAAATGTTTATAGTCATGTACTTTAATATTCAACTCTGTCTATGTGGAGCCAAAAGTAACCACTCATATATGACATTCTTTAGAATTCTGGTAAGACATTTTTCTGAGTGACATGACATACCATTTAAAACATCAGCACTATTCAATAGCTAAAAGTCACCTCAGAAATTTAAAAATTACGATGGACAAAACACACTTACTGAGGAATATATTTCCATCTCTAACTCAATGGATATGTAGGCGTTCATGGATGAAGATGAGAATCAATGGTGATGA
>VZTN01014966.1:6338-30853 GCA_013400515.1 Erpornis zantholeuca | reverse complement strand
TGGGCGCCCCTGCTGCTGCTGGGGCTGGCGCAGGACCGGGTGCACCTGGAGACGGTGGAGAGCGCGGAGCCCAGCATGCTGCAGCGCATCCTCACCGCCCGGCAGCAGGGCGAGCAGCCCCCGCCGCGGGCACCGGCACCGGCCCGGCCGCAACACGGCCCGCACCTGCCCTCGGCCGGCGACATCCAGGCTATCAAGGGCTTCCTGGCCAAGTGCTGGAGCCTGGACATCAGCACCAAAGAGTACGCTTACCTCAAGGGGACGGTGCTCTTCAACCCGGGTGAGTGCCCGGGCGAGCAGCGGGGTCTCTCTGCCGAGGGGCAGCGGGGAGGGCGGGGAGAGCCTGGATCCCCAGGGGAGCGGGGCAGACCCGGGGCTTTCCTCGGGGTGAAAAAGGTGCTGGAGGAGAGGAACGCGGAGCAAGGTTTCACCCTCTGCCCTTTTCTCAAGGCTCTGGCCGCAGGCAGGAGGGGGCCCGGCAGCGGCTCTGTCTGGGGTCCTGAGGGCCGGCGCCTTCCGCAGATGTTTTCCACGAACAAAGCGAATTCCAGGCACTTGCCAGTCGATTAGGGAAAGTTGGGAGTCAGCAGCAGCTCCTTGCTCGTTTCCCTCAGCGAGGCGGCGGAACCACTACTCCACCTCCCGAGGGTAGCAAGTCTGCCCGTGCCGTGTCCGGAGAGCAAGGGAAGGCTCAGGGCTTCCAGCAACAAAATGCTGTTTTGGCTTTTGGTGCAGCACCATTTCTCTTTGTGGCGGCTCCCATGGATGCAGCTCTACCAAGGGACATATTATCATGTCGGTGACTCACTTGAAAGGTAGCAGTCAGGCTGGATATGGCACTTCCCAAGTATGGCAGTGCCCTGTGAAAGTGGGACAGGGCTCTGCCCGCGCTCCCAGTGCCGAGGTGTTAGTCACTGATGATTAGGTTCCTGTAGCGGTACTTTGCATTTAACATCCTGCTCGTGTAGCTTTGCTTTCTGTACAGGTAAGAGAGGAAATGTTAAAATGGTGAAGGTTATGTTACACAAGTCAAAATTGGAACCTGATCTAATGCAAAAAGACAGAGGTGTTGTTCTGGTAGAAAAAAGAATTATTCTCTGAAAGGCTGATCAGGCTTTGAAAGAGGCTGCCCAGAGAAGTGGTTGACTCACCATCCCTGAAAGTGTTCAAAAATGTAGATATGTCGCTCAGGAACATGGATTAGTGGTGGACCTGGCAGTGTTAGGTTAATGGCTGGACATGCTGATCTTTTCATTGAAGGTCTTTTCCATCCAAAATGATTCCATGATCACACATAGCCTAATCCTGCACCTCCTGTCTTTCAGTATCCTTACTATGGTTCATTGGGAAACTTCCTGTTGTATGTTGCAGTCACTACTTCTTGCCACTTATAAACTGGAGCAGAAACAGTTGTCAAAAGTAGCTTTAAATGTGAACAATGCATTTTTGTAGAAGTGAAAAACTGAAAATGTTATTTTTGTTGTCTACTGTAATGGTGTTTTGGAGCATTCTTCCATCAAAGTTTTTATCAACTAATTTTTTTTAGAGCTTAAGTGAATGTTGATGAACATCATATTTCAGGTTTGAGGAGTATTAAATATCCAGAACAACAATATGATAGGAATTTGACCTACCCAATAAAATTTGGCATATTGACTTTGCATACAAGAAGTCCTCTAGTAATTTAATTTGCTTCTTCCCTTGAGTGATAATTACAATCTGTGAGCTGTTAGGAGTTGTTCTGTAAGAATAATGTTGTTTTATAGACAAAAATTATGTAAACAAACTAATTTATTTTTCTTTTCAGATCTACCTGGACTGCAGTGTACACAGTACATTGAAGGGCTGCAGAGGGAAGCACAACAAGCTCTAAATGAACATGTCAGACTCATTCACAGAGGTGATGAAGCCAGATTTGCCAAGCTGAACGTGGTTCTCTCCTTGTTAAGATCTATTAATGCTAATGTGGTTGCTGAATTATTCTTCAGGCCCATCATTGGAGCAGTGAACATGGATGACATGCTTTTGGAAATGCTTTGTGCAAAATTATAAAGGTGTGTAAAATAATGAAAGTAAGTCCAGTGCAAAGGAAGCCCCAGAGCAGGATAGTGTAAACTGTTGTAAATAAACTAACTTATTGTTTTTACATAGATAGTATTTTTGTATTCCATAATAAAATATTCTTCAGGTTCTGAAATTAATTTTTATTAAACATGGTTTTGGAACAAGGTTACAGTCCTCAAAACAAGCTTTAAGTTTGTAGAGAATATTCATATCCAAAGCTGACTGGCTATTCTTTTACCATGTCTCTGAATAAAGAACATATTTACTATATTCTACTTTCAAGGTGAGTAATACCTGCTTTTTCAAAATAAGTGCAGTCTTACTGCTATTCTTTCTACTTCTATTGACTTTAACAGAGTCAAATCTATGAAGATTATTAAATATTCACCTAAGGTTTTCTTCCATATGGGGAAGATGTGTTTGGAGTATTTTGAGACTTAATGAACCTTGAAGTAGCTTCATCAACTCTAATATTTGCAGGAAAATGTTCCATTCAACACACTTTGGGCTCTAGAAAAATAAAATAAATCTGTTCCCCAAAACAACAAGCAAATAAAACTGCCTCTAAAAAATTGCCAGCAGCAAATGTAGATTAGGACCAGGAGAACTAGCAGGGTGGAGTCCACCCTTTTATTTCATCTAGATAACTGCTAAATGGGACTTCAATAGTCAGATTCTCTAGACTACTTATTCCTATAGAAAACCAAAATTATTATGCTGAAACATGGTTTACCACTGGTATATCCATCAGAATCTGTCAGCTCATGTGACAATGTCTTAATTAAGCATTGAGCTTAACATTTTATTTTATTTTTATGTCTTGGACTTGATCCTTTCTCCCAAAGTCATTTTGTTTTCATTGGAAAAATACCTTGTTTTAAAAATAAAATCAGAAAGGGAAAATCAGTGATTTAAGGGGGATTTGCTTCATGGGATTCCTTTCTTTGCATGCAATTTTCTAGCTTTTTTCAGGGGAATATCGGTAAAGAAATGGAGAGTGGATTGTGACAGAAAGTAAAAAGTATCAGTAACTCCAGATATTGTTCAGACATATATTAACCACTAGCAACAGGTGGTTTTTGAAACACAACTAACAAAGTCGAAGGAGTTGCTCTCCTTAGTAGGAGGTGTGCAGGGGAGAGAGGAAGGAGTTTGAAGAGCTTTCTTTTGCTGCCACCTTGCGCAGAGGATAATCACAGCTCCTACGCTAAGGTAGGGAGCCAGGGGCACTTTTGTTGGCTTGTACCTACCCAAATTAAACTTATGGGAAGAAGAAATTGCTAGAGAAGTAGCCAAACATTCCTATGTGTACAATTCATTCTTAAATACCACTGAGATTTGTATTGCCATGGCAATAAGAATCTCCTCATGGACTTTGACACTATCACCGAGGAAACAAAACTGAGCAAGAAACACAACTTCTGTCCCAAAAAGCAATGGTGGTGCAAAAATGAACAGTGTTCTGGTTCCCACATTACTGTTTAGGCTTGTGTACCACCAGGAGCTTCCCAAAAATTCAAAAGAAGAAAAAAACATGTAAGTAAAGTGATTTTTACTACCAGTCCAGACTTCAGACCAGTTCAGCCCATAAGAGAGCAAGTTTTGTTTTTATATTAGGTTGATCCTTTTATGTATACATACACATGCATATGCACACCTATAACAAACATCTACATATGAGTAATATTTATTGTGCATGTATAAGTGTTCTGTGGGTTTACAAAGCTTTTGAGCTTACCTAATAGTTCTGTAACGTAAATACATATATACATTTCCCTCCTTGTAGACAGCACATGAGCTCACAATAGTTATCTTTCAAGGATGTCTGACAAAGAAACCTCTCTTTCCACAAAAGCACAAAGCCTGATGCTAAAACATTTAAATAGTGATTAGTGGCAGGTGATGAATCTTGGGTAAGGACTAAAAGGAACTCCAACAGCCTCAGATTAAAACAACTTCATCGCCACACAGAATTCGTTAATTCTCAAACTAGTGTTCAGACTTCTCTGCTAAGTGGCAGAAGAGATTTGTTGGCATTTCTCCAATTAATTTTAATAGCTGAGCCTTGGTTCCAGGCCAGTATTTTCAGCTGAACAGTCACCTTGAGACAGCTTGGGTCTATTGTGCCACTAAATACTACAGTTGTCATGACTCAGGGGTACCTGCTTACATCCTCAGGTTTGATGTCTCAACAAATTTTATATTCTGCTCAATTTTCTGAAGTTGTCATGAAAAATGTGCTCTTCAAATCCACCTCGAACTGTACTCTATCAAATTTCTCTTGGGCCAGCAATACTGTTTAGTCATTCTGCTGTCATCTATTCTAATGGAAGCACCTGGGAACGGTAAGTAGGAAATCCGAATGGGAAAACAAATTTGTCAAGGCTTTTGCAGAGAACTGGCAAAAAAAGAAAAGAAAGTGTCTCTCCATAGGCCAGAGGAAGAGGAATGACAAAATAAGACATTAAAAAGAGATTTGTAGGAGGAACCAAGCTGAAAACTTGGGAGAACTATGCAAGAGTGGGAGAGAAGAGTTGGGTGTGGAACACAGTGGGGAAGGGTCTGATTTTAGTGTGGGGACAATGTGCCAAGAGCTGAGTAGAAGGAGTTGGAGAGACGTGGTAACTCACAAAACAAGTGAGAGAGTTACTTACAAAACTAGTGCTCAGAGACTGAGCAAAAATGTTGCTGAGGGAGGATTCTTCTGTCAAGTCCAGAAAATTTGCAGAAGCTGACCCTGAAGAGGACACAGGCATGCTCACTGACCTGCTGGGGCAGGCAGCCTGCTCTGTCCCCTAGTGCTGCTGCTGCAGAAGGGGCCATAATGGCAGCTGTGCAGGTGTGAAGAGTGAGCTGCTCAGCTTTCGACAGCACACGGTGCTCCCAGAATTAAGCAAAAGTACTCAGCTGCCCCAGATCTTTGGCCCTGGAAGCTTTACAGCACATTTTTCTACTGAGAAGTACTGAGCTAGATCCTTTTCTGCCACATCTCTGTCCCATGCAGGGTGGGTGAACTCTGACTCCACATAGCCTCAATGTCCATGGCCACTGCTGTGACAAAAGGGGTGATCTTTCTGGATATCTTTCTGGATATCTTTCTGGATATCCTGGGCAGCAGTGGTAGGACAATGCGCTGGAGGCCTCAGGGAGGGAGGGGGAAAGGAAAGTTGCCATTAAAAGATGCTTCTTGGTAATGTCGCCTTCACTAGAAGAAAGGGGACAGGTCAAAACAGTCCCACAGCCTCAGGAAGTGTGTGAGAGCTCTGTTTGTCAGCTGCCTGGGACTCCTACAGAGGCAAAAGCCTCCAGCCCTGCCTGCTGCTGAGCAGTGCTGTGCTGGGAGCTCTGTGCTGTGCTAGGAGCTCTGTGCCGTCACATCAGCACCGAATTTCTCATGTTCCTAAATGCACCAGTAAAGATTACCTTTCAGATCAGATATTGACATGGATGTTGAGGATATTTCAGCATTTTCTGTGTTTGCTCTCTCTCCCTGTCATTCTGGACATGAATCTCCTCAGGAGCACCATTTTTCTCAGCCCTCCAGGGTGTTAGAGATGTTTTAACTAAGAGCAGCCTCCCAAGAAATTTAATCCTGCTGTCCCCACAGTGAGTGTTTCAGGCAGAAGCAGTGCTGTGCAAAGAGCCATTCCCACCCACCTCAGCAGAGATTCCCATTGCTCCTGATCAGGACTGCCACTCCAGCAGTTCAGACACCGGCTTCTAATCACAAAGCACCATGTGGCAGAGTAGCCTTGACATGTCCTTTCCTCTGAAGAGGTCTTAGAGAGGGTAATTTAAAACCCAACTTGCATTTTCAGTTGTATGAGTGCTTCTTTTAGATAAGGAAAAGCATAGTATTTATTTATAATCTTACTTTTCCAAGTTTAATATATAACCTTTGTTTTGGTAACCTTTCTAATAGTTTGCTTTAAACTTTGCAGCATTTTGCTGTTGTGGGTAGACTGTGAATATTGTTAATGTCTAATGAGTAGCAATGTTCCTACCAGAGTTGGGATACTGCAACTTAAATTTTCTTCTTTTGAATTGGCCTCACATGCTGGCTTGAAATTATGAAACTGTCAGTCACTTTCATCTCTTTCCAGAGAGAACTTATTCCTCCAGTGGACCTTCTGGGCCACTGCAATATATGGCAAATAATAAAAATAAAGTAAAATAAAATGTCAGAAAGCCAGTTGGTGATCAGTATTTAATTCACTGAAAAAAGTCCCAAACAGTGCAAGCAAATATTATCTTAAAAAAATTTTGAAAATTTGAGATTTGAACATACATATTGTCCTAGGACTCCTAATATTTATTTAAAATTATGCAAGTGTAATATTTAAATCAGAAATATATATGAGTAAGATTCAATAGCTAAGGCAACTAGAGACTGTCAGAGGCACTTTGACAAAAATATTCCTAAATCAACAAGGACACAGGGCTATAACTGGTTATCTTTCTGCAAATCCACGAATCATTCACATTTTCGATATACATCACATTGTTGATAGGAATGGGTAGTCATTTCACTGCTTGTGTCAGTAATGAAATTGTCCCAGATTCATTTAGATATTCACAACATGCACAGATGTAGGTTAATACCCACCCAAGTGTTATGCAAGCATATGTGGTACACAGACCCTTTTTCTTCTGTGTGTATATGTGTTATTTAATTATTTTATATAAGGGAAATTATACTAATTTCAGGTTCAGAAGAAAAGAACCTGTTCTTTAATTGTATAGAATCACTCTTTTGTCACATGGGATGAATTTCACCTTGCTGAAACTAAGCTGGGTGAAAATTTAACATCCAGTCTGGTTGGGGCATCTGGGCTGAGTCGGGGGAGGATGGAGAGGCACAAAGATCCCATGTTCCCTTTGATCCCAGCATCCTTGTTTTAGGGTGGTGTCATGGATTGCAACTTTGCAGAATAAGGCTGCATTAAAGTTATTCACTGAACTGTCAGTCACTACAGTGTGGCAAAGTGAAACTTTGGAGTCACTCTCACTTCAGCACAGCATTAGCCCTCCTCTCCCAGCAGAGACCACAGTGAAGCTTCTCACATACACATGTATCCATACACACATGTAGGCACTGACAAGTTTAGTCAGGGAGAAATTTTCCAGCTCTTGGCCCTGTCGGTGAGAAAGAGTTGCTTTCTCACAAGCAGAACTGAGAACCAAGATAGGTTCGTGTAAACCACCTCATGTGTTTTTGTAAACTATATGTAGCAAGTGGTGTTTTTTATATTTTGTTATTCCACCTTGTTATTCTGTAACTAACCAATGATGCTAAAGAGGTGTTCACCTAAGAACCAATGATAGTGTCCTGCTCTAGCCACCCTAGATATAAAAATGCAAGGTTTTCTTAATAAATTACTTCTTTCTTCTGAAGTTCATGCCACAATTTCTCGCTGTCCCCAGACTCAACTGCGACACACATGCATAGCAAAATGTAGTAGGAAAATTCACATTCACATCCTCTTCTTCTAGTGTGGCTGGGTTAATAGAAATGAGAGTAAAATCAGTAAAGCCTGCAAGAGTAGAGAAGAAGTGCTTAGAAAAAAACCTTTTCTACATGTAACTGTGCTCATTTTAGGAGCAGGCCTGCTGCTCCAAGTTTTATGCACCCAACTGATATCTGCCATCTTTAAGTAAGAACTAGCTAAAGAAATGAATCTGTTTTTCAAAGAAGGAGGCCATCCAGTTTATTTCATCTCTTTCAAACTGAAATGAGCAGATAGGGCCGACTGATCAAATGACCAAAACAATCAGTACTGGAATGATGTGGTTTTATCATTGTTATTATAGGGGGTTTAAAATTTTATTTCCTTTTTTCCATGTTATTTTTAACAATTCAGAAAGATATAGGAATAGATGTGTGTCTGTTTTCAAGAGGTTGCAGCTCAGCAGAGAGCTGCCATCCACTCTCCTACTCCTTGTCAAGGACTCTCATGTGCTGAAGAACCATAGCTGGAGGAGACCTTTAAGAAGAACTTCCAGAAAGTTGAGGAGCAGTGTTGTACTTCTAATGCCTAGAATAATTAAGTGGAAATCCTGCTTCTCAATCAGCTGAGTCTCAAACAAGGTAAAGAGAACAAAATCCTATTGCAGGTGGGGTCTGAGCTGCTCCCAAACAAGATGAAATGACTGAGATAGCATTTATGACTTGAAATATATGAGTTATTTCTAGCTGCTTTCTATACACACTAATCTGTGCAGAAATTGAGGGAGGTAACAATAATGCCTGAGTGGGTTCTGATACAGAAGTCCAAAAACTCAAGAAGTTACCACCTTTAAACTGATTCTCAACAATTGTCCTTTCTATAATATCTGAGATTCTGAGTTGTGAACAGATAACTTTCACTGACATTTGCTGCGATCAAATTATCACAACCCACTTAACATTTTGAATTAAGGTAGGTGCATCGTACAGCTGAACTCTAAGACACTTAATGGCCATCAGCTGGAACTAGTTATTCTGTCTAGAAATCATGCTCAGAAAGAGCTTAGACTTTAAGCTCAGTTAGAAATGTCCAGATCAATTAGAAATGTGCCCTCCTGTGACTAGAGGCACACCCAAGCTACAGCCCAGCTCTGCTCAGGGGTGAAACCACTGTGGTGCCTGCAGTTTCCTCTCTTAGCTCTCTTCCCCCCTCCCTCACAGTGCTTTGGTTTTTGTAGGAAGTACATCAGATATGTGGGCTGAAAGGAAGCTGTGGCTCCTTCCAGTGAGGTTGTTCTGGACAACCACACACACATCAGCTCGCCCAGTTTACTCCAGGTGCATCAGGGAAGTTGCAGATAACTCCTCTTCTCAGAGCAATTCATATTTCTGTTATCCTGTTTCATATATCTGTCTTTCCTTCCTTGTCACTACCTTGCATGTCAGGACAAATATTTGAAACTGTTTTCTACCTTGTTTATGTGACAAACCTAGAGCCCTTATAAGCATAAAGCAACTACTGATAGCATGAAGGAGGCACTGCTTACTTAGTTTTGGCTGGCTCCTAAAGAGTCCAGTATTCTTGGAGTTGCTATGGTCTCAATGTTTCCTTAATATAAACCATAAAAGTAATTCAGCAAAGAACCCCTTTTTCCATCAGTTATTTTATTACAGAACAGTAAAGGTGACAAGAAAAAAATATGAAGGGAAGCAGTAAAGCTGAAACAGGCTATAAATTACAGTGGGTGTATATTCTGTTCTACATAGTCATATGGCT
Source organism: Erpornis zantholeuca (assembly GCA_013400515.1). Lineage (NCBI taxonomy): Eukaryota > Metazoa > Chordata > Aves > Passeriformes > Timaliidae > Erpornis > Erpornis zantholeuca. Next base: position 21,566 of record VZTN01014966.1, on the reverse strand, counting down.
GGAAGGGATTTCATGTGATCATCTAATCCATCCTTCTGTCCTGACAGGATGAATTGTACACCGTGTCATACATGGCAAGAGCTTGTCTAATCTGTCTTTAAACATTTTAGTGATGGGGACTCTGTGACACCTCCATTCAGTCTATTTTTATGTCACTATCCTTAAAAATCTAAGGTTTTCCAGGCATCTGAGCTGACCCTTCTATTGTGTAGCATAATCTCCCCTTTTCTTAGTTTATTCACCAGCTACATGACAAACTTTGTGGCAGAAGACCCTTGCATATTTGAAGGCTGTTAATCTTACATTTACTTACATTTCAATCACCTGTGTTCCATAGACCTCTTTCTTCTACACCCATTTTGTCAACATCTTTACTGGACTGCAACTCACAGATTTTCTACTGGAATAAAAAAAAATACAAATTATGAATTACAGTCCTCTGAGATCCATTTACACTATCTTGTCATGATTCTTTATATAGCATAACGAACCCTTTGTAGACAATTTTTTAATACTTCTTTTATATCACTCTAGCACTTTTTGATAGTTAATAACCACAGTTAAAGCGTATTTTCCAGCTTCAATTCTAAATATTCTGCATAGGTACAAATTGTATTTATACTTTTCTAACCTCATGGTTGTAGTATTTGATGTTATATGCAGTTATATTTGAAATATCTCTTGGATTTTCTTTTTTCAAGGTGATCTTGACACTTGTGAAATTTAAAAATAAGACTGTTCTAAACACTTAGAAATTCCCTAGAGGGACTGTTCTTAAGCTGTCAGTGTGGGTGGATGAGCTTGGTGGATGGGTAGTTTTCAGTGCCTAATTGCCCTGAGTCTATGAAATGCAGTTCATTACATCATCAGCATATGCCATTGTCTCAATGACCATTACTATGTTTTCTTGAGACAAATACATTCCACTTTACAGTGGATTTTAATTTACTTGTTTAAACTGTCTCAAACAAAGAAAGGAAAGGGAACCAAGTGCATGTGTAATGCAGCAGTTCCTCTGGAATTAGTATGCAGAGAATATGAAAGGAAAACAGCTAATCTTGTTTGCAACGTGCCCAAAGGAATGAAACACTATCATTTCTGCAGACCTTTAACTTCACAAACAACACAGGCTTTTATACATCAGGAATTTTGCTGGAGAAGAGGAAAAATGAAATAAAATAAAAAGAAGGCAGAAAGATTAAAGGAGCCTATGATGGCTGCTGTACAGCCTGGCAAAATCTGCTACACAGCAGGTCTCCCTGTGCCTGCTATGCCATACTCTGTCAAAAGCAGTTCCCAAATGTGGTGAAGGAAATGTTAACATTTCTAATCTTGGAAGCATTTAATGGTGCCATCTCAGTTTCATCAAAAGCCTGTAATAAAATACATCCAGAACATTTTCTCTCATGAAAGCTTAGTGAAACACAGATGTTGCTGCTCCATATTTTCCCAGAGACCCACACCGACTCCTTTTGCAGAGAATCTGGGCTTCCCATAACCCCATCATTGCCTCTAACAGCAGCCTGCCATTTCCATCAACATTTTGCTCTGCAGAACTGCTGTTATCGTGCAACACTGTGCTTTTCAGAACATTAAACTGGTTAGAACTGAGGCAGTAGAAACGTATCATTGCTATTGCTGGGGAAGAAAGCAGATGCTGTTCATGTGCATACTAAGAAATGAGAAGAAAAAACCACAACTGAAGACTGTTTTGAATCTTCCTTAGAGAAATGTGAAAAAAAGCACAGCCCAAAAGGCAAGGAAATTACACTAATCAATATTCACCTTAAGCCTGTGAAAGAACAATTGGGATCCATGCTGACGTTATCGAAAGCTTTCTTTCTTGCTCATGTACTTTCAATAACAGGCTTATTTTCTCTCCCTCTCTCTCTCAACTGGAATAGCCAATTAAGGTTTTTAAACATCTATGGACTTTTTTTCAGCAATCTGCAGAATGAATATAAATCATCTTTTGTAACTTATGCTTCATGAAAGTCAGTATTTTTAACTATTTTGCTCTATTATTTCAGTTTTCCTTAAAATCTGTTATTTTTATTCTCTATTGATTATTTCTTTTCTTAGTTTTAAGGGTTTTCTTCCTCAAAATATTTTGTATATGAATATTAGTATGATTCCTGTTGAACACTTTCCACTACTATCACAGACCCATGCATTCATTTAAATTTTGTGTACCTAAGCAAGTTCTCATTAATGTACTTAGTTTTCAGTTTAGAAGAGCAATCACTTAGACATGGAATTTTGAAAATTAGACTCTGTAACTTGAAAAACCTTCTTCCATTTGTAACTCAGCTGTCTGACATTTCATTATCTAACACTTAAATGGCAGGGTATATTAAGATATATTGATGTATTTGAATAGTTTTAATGAGGACTTTTAAATCTGCACACTGTGGCTGCCAGCACCACGTGAGAATCTCATGGCTGTCATGGTGACCAGTGGACTCTCAGGGTAGACACTTCTTCTGACAAGTGAAATAAATCTCTCCTGTCAAAGGAAAGAACTGCGCTCAGGAATTTAAGCAGCAGACCTGCTCAGACTTGTTAAAAGATGGTGGTCATTCTGTTGGGGGTATTTGGAATTGGAAATTCCAAATATATAATGATAAAGTGTATCATGCTGGACCTGACAGCTTGAGGAAGGCAGGGCTGCTGCCACTCTCTGTCCCCAGGTCCAACAGATAACGAGGCTGAAAAATTATTCCCAGCAGGCAGAGGGTACATACAGAGATGTCTGGCAGTGCAGGTCACAGACAGACACCCAGGGCATTCCCAAAGCATAGGCAGCACCAACAGCCCTGTCCTGCTCCCCTCTCTGGCTGGGCAGGACAGCAGAACATCAGTGAGAGTCCAGGAACGCACACACACGGGAGGTGGATCCAGCCAGCAGCAAGGCTGCTCACCCTCCCCAGCTGAGGGCACCTCAGGAGCTCCCAGGGATGCAGCCCCACTCCAGCTGCTGGCACCACAGATTCACAGGCAGGCAGACAGAGAGGGACACACACAGAGGGTGAAAAGTCCTTACTGGAAAGCCCTGGAGGTGCACTTTAATAAGTAGACATGCAGACTGTGATGATCAAGTGCAAGACAGAGCCAGACAGCAGCACTGACCAGACCTTGTCTTTGTGTTAATGGATCCTTTTGCTCCCTTATCACCCTTCCAACTCCTTGAATCTCTTCCTTTTTCTCATCTTTGAATTGTCCCTAAAAATCCCATAGAATATCATGTAAATCTTAAAATATTTTTCCCCTGCATCCTGTGCTGTATCCCACCCCTCGAGAGGAAGCATCCTTAATCCAAAAGATGATTCAGAGAGTTGCTCCCAGTGACTCATGGCGACAGGTTTCACACTTGGACACTGGGACTGAAGCTTTGCTGGGACAGCCATGGACAAAGCCCAGACAGGATTCCCTTCCCTTTGAGTCTTGAATGGGGATTTCATCCCTGCCTGGTGTTGTCCCTCTGTGCTCCTCTGGGTTTATGGCTACAGGGGTGGGCTTGGAACTGGCGGGACAGGGTTTTATTACGGGTCTCTCTGCTCCCTTTTCTCTCTGGGCCCTTTTGTGGGTGTGCAGGTGAGCTTTTATCAGATAAGTTAACATATTCATTTTGTCTCGTAACTACAGGGACCAAAAATTTAAAATCTCTCAGCTGTAAGAGAATAAAAGCGATCCTAGGCTCCTGGTTTCTGAGATATCCTGTGTGGTTTTTTTTAGTAGAATATGATACCTAGGGCCATTCTACTACATATACAATTTGCATGTTAGACTGCTTAATGTCCCATCTCTCAAAATGCACTTCCATCACTATAGAAAATATTTTTTTTTTTCTGTATTTGTTTGTAGAAGTTCAGGATGATAAAATTTCTTCATTAAATTTTGGTAGATCGCAGATATTTTCATCAGAATTACATCAGTTATCATCCTGTCTACATTTGTTAGTTTTGGGGGCGGGTTACTGAGGAGATGTGATGATGGTGTGTCAATGGGTGCAAAGGCAGCTTCTGATTCCTAAGCACTTTACAAAAGTAATGTTCCTGCATGTAACTTCACAGTGTTGCCCTTACTTCCTCCATTACACCTTGACCAACATGTTTAACCTGTAAACAATGTGAAGCAGAAAAAAGCCAACAATCCACTGCGTAATTACAAAGCAATGAGCAAATTCAGGCTAAGATGAGGTGCTCTGTTGCTATACATTCATGCAACTTCACCGATTTTTCTGCAGTCTGGAGAAGCAACTTGAGCAGAACTTGGCCCGTGGCATGACTGACATATCACAGAGCCATGGTGCCACTTCGCCCACCACCTGTCCCCAGCGGTATCTCAGCAGAACTTCTGAGCACCAAACTCGCTCCGCAGCTTCCTCGCACAGTTGTGGTGTGAGAGAACTCGGCAGAAACCTCCTTCATGTTTGAAGAGCTTAACAGAGCTTCCCAAGTGGTGAATGTGTTAGAAGTGGATCTGAGAGACACCTACCTTGGACTGCAAAGTAGTGTTAAAACCAATGGGTAAGAAATGCTGTTAAGCACCTGAAAAAAAATGACCTTTTCTACTCTGCCCCAGACTATTCCATATAAATCCTTGTTCAACATTGTGTCCAGTGGGCGAGCAAGTGCTTCACAGAGTATATATGTTGTAAGTCACATTATGTTTACCTGCATAACATGCTGAGTGTTCCCAGCTGCAGTGCTTGAACTTTTAACTGAATTCCTCTAGCACAACTGAAGCTGCAGTTTGAAAACTAAAGCTTGACTTGAACTGCAAGATAAGGGATAACTTGAAGAGATTATAGTGATTATACTGTCAAAGTAACTGTCCTAAATTTTCTCAACAGATATGTATAAAAGTGAGGTTTTGCAGTAGGTTGTGACTAGTACGCAGAACAACCCCTCCTTTTCTTCTAATATAGATAGCCTCAACTAATTCTCTGCAAAATGCAGTATTAGCTGTTTTATATTGACAGCAGTCCTAACCTTGCTCCTTTTGAAAATGGAATGGGAAAAAGCAGACAGAATGTAATGGAATTGCTTGAGCTGGAAACTAGACACAATATCAAGGCTAGGAGTGAAGAACATACAATAGGATTTTCAGCTGATAAGGAACTCGATCTTAACTCTTATCTTCACAGGAAATACCTCTAACAAGCTGGCATTTTCCAACATGGTGAAATGCAGGGATGTAAGGAGCAGACCTGAGGGAAGCATGCTGCCTAGTGAGTTACCAACACCTACACACTGCAGCATTTTGATTTTTTTGGAAGCTTCTCACCCAGATACTATCCAGCCCCATCTGTGCTCAGCTTGAGAGCTCTGCTGCAGCCAGAGCTCAAAGCTGCAGGCCAAATTGGAGATGCATGAACTGATCAAAATTTCCTCTAATCCGACCTCAAGAATAAGTGACTGAAATGAATTCCATCAACTCTATACTTTTGCAGCACTGCCCCAGGCACATTCGAGCTGATTGGCTTATTGGTTTCAGAAATATACTGCACTATAAATGCATGAGTTCTTCACAGCAGTGCATTACAATCAAAATTCCTACACATCTACACCTGCTATTATTTAAATTGCTCACTGAGACTTCATTGAACACAGCACTTTATTACAATGGATGCTCAGCAAGAAAATCAAATAGAAGAGGACAAAGGGATAAAATCGCAAGAAAATGAGAGCACATAATCAAAGGAAAAAAAATATAATGCTCTGGGATCTCCACTCTTTTCCTTGCAATATTAAATCATTCTCTTCTTGTCAGTAGGGGAGAATCTGAATGACTAAGAAGGCTAAATGCAAGTTTGCAATGCTGAAATAGACAGTAAGGGGTGAAAGAAATCATGAGTACTTAAAAATCATCATAGAACCTCCCTGCAAATTCAGTATACCTAGGATTTCATTCCGAGTGACTAAAAGTGTCCAAAAAGAATTCCAAATAAGTTTCATACTGGTGGGTTTTTTTTTACTCCTAATTTGGACCACTATGTAAACCATACCCTGCCTCTAGAGAGGGGGAATATATTCAAAAATATGATGTATATAAACAGTATTTTTCAGGACTACACAGTCCAATGTCCCCAGGGGCCCATTCAGCAATCCAGGTGCATGAAGTCTTCTGCTTCTATAGGCAGCACAGGCATGAGCCTCAGCTGAGGCTTTTGGGTTTTTTCCTAATATGTGGGTCCCAGTGGCTACCTTTCTTTAGATGCAGCTTCTCAGTCAGAAGAACTAAATCCCCTGAGAATGTGTGATTCTATCAATATTAAAGCTTCAGGAATCATGTCCATTTGATAGCAATTTTATTTGAAAGGAAATCTATTCATTTTTTATAGTCAAACATCCTTCTTAAAGGTACTGAAACGAGATACATTTTTTTTCAAATTGCTTGTCTCACTTTGTTTTTAACTTTACATTTGAGCTTTGATGAGCATCCATATAAAGTAGCAAGATGTAGGTTTGGTTGACAGACAGCATTTTTCCCCTCCTCCCCTAAATGAGCTCCTTTGCCGATTGTGTAAAAAAATACTGTGTTTGCTTTAAAATCAAAAAAAGGAAAATTTGAAATTCTCTGTGAAACAGAATTTCGGTATTTTATACAGCTTTACCATTAGACATTTTTTTCACTAATGGCAGGTGAATTATTTAGACACACTTGGAAAATATTTTCCATTGGATATTCTCTCCTGGCTAATAACTTTTCAGTTAGTCAATAAATTACCCTAATTTGGCCTCTTCCAGGCATTCTGAACTTGGAAGAGTCTCCTCAAAGTACCAGAATAAGAGAAATTGTCTAGTTTGAAACCAGTGGTGATAAGGTTTTCCATGGCACATTAATAATTAATCAATAATAACCACCTTTATAATGACTCTTCAAAGTCCATCTAACTCTTCTTTTCCATTTAACTACCCAGTTGATTTCTAAAACCAAAAAAAGTGTTAGTGAAGTCTAAATTCTATGCATATCTAACTTCAGTGCACTTTTTACACCAGCTAGCAGAGAACTGCACAACTTGTAATAATCTGATGTATGCCTCTTCCTTTTCTACTTTCACCTGCCTTGCTTATGAATCCATCCATGTTCTCAGCTACATAATGGGAACATATCATTCTGTGATATCTGTCACTGTTACACTGCTGTGCCAATTTTGCTGCTAACTGTTCTTGAAGACTGAAGGGCCAGAGTCACTTTGTGCCCACGTTATAAATCTTAAGCTGAAAGGTCTAAAGCTCAAGATTTTTGTATTAAGAAAAACAATTTGCCCCTATCTGGATATCAAATGCAAATATGTCAGCAGTATATGTCAGACTCCTTCTCAATTACTAAATATAAATTCTTTCTATACCACATACAAATGTTCTATATCTCAGCCCTTTCCAAATCTTTCTATAGGCAGTAGTCTCATTATTCACTGCTTAAATTGTAGGCATTTATGTCTCAGTAATGTTCAAGTAATCAACTTAAAAACTGAAATACTTCTCAGTTTTAGTGGAAGCCTCTCTCCAGGAGCTGAAGTTATGCTGATGTTATATTGCCAAAAAGAAGGAAAAAAAAATAGAAAAAGAAAGTGACAAGTTGCTCTGTTGTCTTCGTATTCAGTAAAATCTTTGCTCTATTTATTTCCTCCCAGCCCTGCCTCCATTTCTAAAGCACTCGTGGGCAGATCAATACTTGACATCTGAATTGTTTAAACTTTGCCATGAAAAAAAGTGATATTATTACTTGAACAAATACAGTCTGTGACTTGGCAATAAAAAGGTGTTATAACTGAGATATATGAATTGCTAAACATCTTTTGAATTATGCATACAAACTTTATGGATCAACTTATCAACAGATCATTTCCTGTTTGTCATTTGATGCATATTAACTTTATGCACTACTGCTTCAGCTGCTATTTCATTAGAATGTTTACTGATGTTTAAGGTATATTAATTCACAACAAAAATAAAAGTTCTTACAAGCTCATATTCTTTTCCCTTCAGCATTGTAACTTCTGTAAAATTTATTTCCTTCAAAATTAAATACAAGAAGATAATGAAAATAGTGTTGCAACTTTTGTGGTTATGTAGGTATATTGTTTTCTTTACTTCCAAGTTTTTTAATTTAAAAATCAATAATGGAAAAAATTCAGGACCTTCTTTTTAGGTTTTGTTCTGAATATTATTTTTTTAAAATGTATGGTAATGGTAAAGCTGGAACCAACAGAATTGACTTGAGTCAGGGAACACGTAGACATAAATATTTCATTCGGAGCTCCTGTATTTTTTAAGCCTAAAGGAAAATTAAATTAGATATGTGGAATTTATATCTGTATCTATCTATCTATCTATCTATCTATCTATCTATCTATCTATCTATCTATCTCCTACCCAAACAAAGTCCACCCCCAATCCATCCTCAGACTAGTTTAAGCTATCTGCAATTTTTGAAGTGATATTTTTTAAAAACAAATAATTTGCTTTGCACCTAAAAATCTCTTATTTCTCTCAATATGGTGCAGGATGTGCAGTCCTGTTTTGAAAAAAGGCTTTATCTAAGTGTTCCTGTGCCTTCACACAGCATAAGAGTAGTCATCCTCAGCAGCATCACTTGGATTGGGAGGTTACCTCTGAAAGGGGTTTTTCCAGTCACTTCCATTTAACCTGCCTTGGCTCACACTATGGAAAAGCCTTGAAGAGCAGGAGTGGATTCCCTTCAGATGAAACTAATCTGGGACATGAGCTCAGCTGCCTGTGGGCATGCAGTTCGTGGGACTGGGCAAGAGTTAGTTAAAAGTAAAATATCTTTTAGGCCAACAGTGTGAATAATAAGGCTTCGGTACACTCCTGTGTTGCTCTGCTCCTGTGTAGGCTTGGTCTTTGACCCTACTGTGTCCTACCTTCTGCCACAAGAAGGTTTTGCTGCAGTTCTGGAGCCTGGAGTCTGTCCTGACACTGGTGGGGAAAACAAAACAGAACCAAATCTGCTGTTAGTTGGTTAGATTAATGCTTTACTAAATCTGTTTCAGAAAAGCCAAAGTGTCATGTACTCATTTGCCATAGAAACTATTTCCCTCTCTCAGCTCTGATTTTGAGGCTATACCAAGGAAAAGGAAAATTGAAATTCCTTTGTTATGATATTTGTTTCATGAGAAAGGGAAGGCAGTCTTTGCCCCTTTATTGGGTTTGCCTGGGCAGGTTTGGCAGAGGGGGTGATACAGGAGTGGCTTCTGTGAGAAGCTGCCAGCAGCTTCTTCTGTGTCCAGCAGAGCCAATGCCAGAAGGCTCTGGGGTGGACCTGCCGCTGGCCAAGGCTGAGTCTATCAGGAATGGTGGGAATACCTCTGTGATAACATATTTAAGCAAAAGGAAAAACGTTATTGTGCAGATATAATTGCAGCCAGAGAAGAAAGGAGTGAGAACATGTAAGAGGAATAACTGTGCAGACACCAGGGTCAGTGGGGAAGGAGGGGCAGGAGCTGCTCCAGGCGCTGGAGCAGAGATTCCCCTGCAGCCCCTGGTGAGACCATGGTGAGGCAGCACGTGGAGGGCACATGGAGGGCACAAGGATGCAGAGATCCACCTGCAGCCCATGGAGGACCCCATGCCAGAGCAGGTGGATGCTTGAGGGGAAGCTGTGAACTCATGGCAGGCCGGTGCTCGAACAGGCTCCTGGCAGGTTTCCTGGTAGAAAACCTTGTGACCCTGTGGGGGGCCCATGCAGGAGGAGCCTGTCCTTGAAGGACTGACCCCATGGAAGGGTTGGGGTGGTTTGTGGGGGAAGGTGTTTTTAATGTCTTCTTTTACTTTTCGTTATACTGCTCTGATGTTTTTTTAGTAAAAAATTCAATTAATATCTCTAATTCTGGCCTGGTTTTGCCCATGACAGCATTTGAAGAGTGATCCCTCCTGGTCCTTATCTCAACCCATGAACCCTTCTTTATATTTTCTTTCCCCTGTTCAGCTGTGGAAGGGGAGAAGCTCCTGTGCTTTTTGGTGGGTGCCTGGAATCCAGCCAGGGTCAACCCACTGCAGTCCCTCTCCTTTCCTATTGCTTTCTTGGAGTGTGTGCACAGAACACTCCTTGCAGCTGATAACTTCAACAATCCCCATAACATTATGGTTCATCTGGCTTTGTGCTCAGGCTGGGCCAAAGCACATACCCACCCATCTATTATGGGTGTGATTTGTTATCTCCTTAGCATGATAGTGGAAGTTGATGCTTCCAACTGACAGACTTATATGTCCACAGGGAAACACAGTTACTTACAACTTCTACATAATGAGATGACAAGTAAATTTGCATGATTTCCACAAGAAATTAGAAGAGACGACTATCAGATACAGAAAATACATAAATAAGGTATGTAATCTGGAAATCTGGGATAACTTGGGGAGAGGAGGGAAAGGAATGCAGCTTTCTGTAGTTGAGCACCAAGAGTTCTGGGGATTACAGGGCAGGTCCAGATGTAGAGCTGATCAATGGTCACCTACAGGCCATGCCATGTGGCCCAGAGTGGTCAGGTCACAGTGGTTCCCTCCCTAGGAATTCCACTGAAGGTCACACAGGCTTCTAGATAAATGGAAAGTGACTTTTCTGTGACACACTGATGCTAAAGATCCTAGTAGTAAAGAAACCCTAAATGAAAATCCTTTTGAAAACTGTTTTGTTTTGACAGTTATGTATAAAGCCAGCAGGTCCTTGTACTGCATATACTTCTCCTATATTAGGCAATAAGTGAAAGAAGATATGCAGCTGCCATCAGAGATGCAAAAGTGGTGAAGGGCAACTTGTTAAGTACAATCACTAACCTCAGAGGGAATTTGTGGTATTCTTCTGTCAGGTTTTAAACCAATACAGTTTCTCTTCAAGCAGTGCAATTTGTCAAGAGGGAATTTAATTTTTTTTCTAGACAGTATTTTGTGACTGCTGTTTCCTGTACTTCAGTGAAATACTAAATTTCATGGAAGTCTGCATTTCCTTTCCACTTGAAATGTTAGAAAATAGGCTTTGTAGTCTTTCGGAAAAATAAGCAAACCAAAGAGCTATTCTTTTTTAACAAAACATATTTATTTTTAAGTATGGTAATTCACAATTTTGAAATATTTTTTTTGTTTAAATTGCAAAGTAATAGTTTTTGAACTTTCTGTTGTGAAAAAAAGTCTTCTTGAAATATTCCTTTTTACTCTGATAATGTTCATTATGGTAATGTTAATCAATGGTAAGCACAAAAGGCATGAAAGACATAGCAAATCAAACTGCATACCTGGATTAAGAATATTTTAGTTTTAATTCTGTATCCTCAAATGAACAAACCTGACATGAAATAGTTCTGTCATGCTTGCTTCTAATACAGAGGAATACCTCAAATACAGTTCACTAAATGAATGTCCTGTATTGTTTTTTAAATTATGTATAAAACAAAGTTCTGAAATTACAGTCATTTCAAGATGAGCATATATATATTTGTATACTTACATTTACTTTTTAAAAATATGAATATGTAATGCATTAATGTCAATATAACTATTGAATTTATATAAGGTTGTATTTTCCACAGATTTACATTAATATGATGCTCTTGCAGTAAATTTTTATTCTGTATTTAATTTGGATGGTATTACATTTATATAAATATACATTTATACAATATATAAATAGTAAATGGCAGGAATAATGTAATAGCTGATCTTCTTGTTTTGGCCTTTGCAGCCCAGAACATGTGTTGCTGCACTGTGATGAGGAGGTCTGTCCCCTCACAGGAGCAGAGTTGCAGCACATCTCCTGCACCTCTTTTAATATCTGAGGATCTTATCCTCTCAATCTCCTAAAGAAAGAGCTGTTTTAGTGGCAGAGTAAATTTGGATTTGTTTTCCTATTGGAGCATCATATATATTTTACCTTTGTGTAACAGTGATGAAAGATGATGCCACTAAACCCTCTAAGAAAAGCTAGGACAGAACTTGCCTCCTGCTTTGGGAACATGAAGCTGTGCAATTTGTGCACCTACATCTGAAGTTTTGATTTATGTCCTGCTCTGAATAAGGGAGCTACCTGTTCTAGGTTACAATGTAAGATGTCCCCAAAAGCATGCATTCTATCCCCATCTTCATGAGCTGTTGAAACCAGGTGGGGCAGTGCTCCCTGCCCCCTCCCTCCGGACTATCTCCTGTTAGTGGCCCATCAGTGCCCTGCCCAAGGCTCACAGATAACTCTGGACTATCTCCTGTCAATGGCCCATCAATACATTATTTCAGAACTCACCATCCCATTGTGGGAGGCTCCACCCAGAGGGAGGAACCAAACATTCCATCCTGGATATAATCTGAGATTTTGAACACCACAAGCAGCCTTTCCCACTGGATTCCCAGAGGACAAGAGCTACATAGCCACCACTGGACCTTCTGAGGAAGACCAGACCTTTCAACAGGATCACTTCTTCACCACAACCACATCCATCACTTCAGGAGGACTGCAGCCACCTTCTTATCGGACTGCCACTGCTGCCCTGACTGACAGGGGGTCAGGTCGTATCTGATTCTCTCGGTTTAAAACAGTGTTTTTCTGCCTTGATAAATATATATATATAAGTAAAGAACTGTTATTCCCTATATATAAGTTATATATTCCTTATATATAAAGAACTGTTATTCCTTCCCCATATCTTTGCCCAAAAGCCCCTTAATTTCAAAATTATAATAATTGGGAGGGAAGGGGGTTGCATCTTCCATTCCAAGGGAGGCTCCTGCCTTCCTTAGCAGACACCTGTCTTTCAAACCAAGACACTGCCTTACACAGCCAGCTGGGACCCACAAAAATGTAGAAATGAGCTGACTGTGCATATATGTTTGCTGGTTTTGTGAAGGGTAAAATGACATGGTCTTATAACAAAATTCTACTACATAGTTCTGGTAAGGATCTGTCAAATGGCACCTGTCTGCAGAATGTCTGCTGAGGAGCAGGATGCCTTAGTTTGTGTTCAAAAGTTAGAGGAGGAGGTTGAGGAACACCTTTGAAATCTCTGCCTGAATTGTCTGAGGATTCGTGTGAGGATTCCTCTGAGGATTTTAGTTGGGCACCCATTTATTACCCATATTAAACGTCTCTGCATATGAGATATTGTCCCAGATATAAATTCCACTGTCTTGCCCTCTTGCCAATTTTTAGACATTAAGATACCACCTTTAAAACACTAGTTTTCTTGTAAGCTGTCTGTAGCCTACTGAGAAAGTACAATGATCCTTGCTGCACTTGTAATAAAATAAAAATGCATTAAGACGGTGGCAGAGGAGAGAACGGATCAGTGCTTTTGGGAAGCACAGTTAAACACAGTTAAACACAGTTAAACACAGTTAAACACATCTGTGCTTTGGTGTGGTAGATGTGAAATGTGAAACTGTGAAAAACAGGTTTTGTACCTTAGGCAGTGTTTTGAAAACTGACCAGGTGAAAGAGTCACTGGAATCCTGAGAAAATACTGGAACAGGGAGCAAGAAGCAGGAGGATTTGTAATATCAGTTTTTGTCTGTGTTTGAAAGCACTGTAAGAACAATTTTGAGATAAACAAATAAACAAATATATCCTAAACCATGAAATTTACTGAAGACTGACAAGACATGTTCATTAGCATATACTAATAAGAATTTCACAGATACATGGGAACAAAACCAGAAGTAGTACATGGTATTATTAAATAAATTGTTTATCCACCATCTCATCTGATGTCCTGTTCATCTTCCTTGACGTTTTTAGATGGCTTACTACAGCAATAAATATGAATTCTGTATGCTCAGAAGGATAAAAGACATCTCTTTGTCTTCCCAATCTTAAGAATGTTTTTTATTATATACAACAGTATTCAGGTCTTACTCTTTGTCAAGCATCATTAAAACATTTGACTCCTCACAGGCAACTGTCCAGATTTTATGTTCATTACTGGCTTTGATCTATTTTGTAAGGCAGGACAATTTTTGCTTTGTATTAGCTTCCTAAATACTCAGGGTTTTTTTTCCACTTCATTAATTATTCTCATAATTTTTTACAGACTTTCTAAGGAAGAGTTATTTCAAATTATTACAAGATATTTTATTGTCTTATATTATTGTCTTCCTTATAAATTATTGAGAGTATTGCATAATTTTATTACTTTACCTCAAAGCTGTCCTGCTTATAGTGGTAAACTATCCTTCCCCTAAGATAGTGGTGCTCTATATCTTTTTTCTCAGTTTAAAATTTTTATTAAAAAAAAAATAATCAGAATTTGCACATAGCTGGAAAATTTTCAGAACTCAGTAAGCAAGCACTTCAGAGTAGTGTGAAATGTCCAAAACTATCAGAAACTTAAGAACAGTTTGCCATTTAGAAGGAAAGCAACCCAACCAACCTACAAGGCAATGACCTTGCTGGCTGCTAAATTTACCAGACACCAACGAGAAAAGCATTCTGTGAAAATTGGTGCCAGAGTACAAAGCCATTCTGAAACATTCAGTGACACCTGAATGGAGCACTAATAAAAGAGATGCTACTGGGGCAGAGACAAGCTGTCTGAGAAACTGAAAAATTTGGCATGATTATGTCACTTTTCAAAATAATTTACTACATTCCAATTAATTACTTTTTTTATAACTATAACTATGTAATATATATATATGGTATATGTATATGTATGTATATATATATATATATAATATTATGCAATTAAGTGACTTAAAAACCTAATTTAATCAATTTTAGTCGTAATCTTGGAGATGGACACTAATAAGTCTAAAAATTTTGGGGCACTTTGAAGAAATATTATGGTAAACAAAGAAAGTAAATAAACTCAATCTTCTCAGAACAAGTCTAATATATTTTCAGTAACAACAGAATTATAAATAAAATTAACATTTCTTCTATCATTTGACTGAACTCCTTTTTCCCGGCTATTTCATTATTGGTTAATTACAACGGTATTATTTTTATAGACTGCAATGCATAAAAGCTTTTATTACCTATTATTACATAAATTTCATGAGTTCCCATTTTTAGTAGACCCTCTAACTTTACAGTTTTATGGCTCCAATATACTTTTTTGAATTACTGCCAAATACTTAATCTTCCAGAGAAAAATGTAAACAGTCTGAACAGTCTTCATGGTATATATCATTATCATCACAATACTTGTGTTTGCCAGTTGAACTGGTATGCAGGCTTCATTCAGATTACTTGGTAAATCCTTTCCTACAGTAAATTACA
>VZTN01014963.1:5560-41099 GCA_013400515.1 Erpornis zantholeuca | reverse complement strand
ACTGAACTTAACTGTGATAGCAAGTTCACGTGAAATCCAGACTTGTATCTGTAGCAATGTAGCGCAGCTGTGCTTTGAGCTCTCACAACTCTGACTCTTAAAATTTAGGGTTTTTGAGCATCACATCTCTTCCTTCTTCTTTTCACTTTTTGTACTCATTGGCAGTTGAGTGTGCTGGTTATGTTTGTTTTTACTCTAGCATCTCCCTATCCCAGGAAGGCCTGATGACCAGGCTGACACCTATCCACAAACCACAAACAAAGCAAAAAAAAAATCAAAACATCATAAGATCTGCATGTCAAGCTCAGTTAGATGAGAAATGAAAAAAGACATACATGTGCAATATCAGAACAAAATCTGATGAGGGAGATTTAAAGCAGCATTTCTTTCTCCTCACTACAATATTCTAAGACAACAGGACAGAATAACAGAAGAGATGATGACTCTAGGGTATCTGATCCTAGGGAAAGACGTATTTTAGTCTTGCTTTTTTCCATATAGTTGTTAAATTTTTGAGAGAGACATGGACACCATCTCTGGTGCTCGGGCATCTCTTCCCCAAACTCAGGGCAAAGTATACTAAGCCTGCAAAATCATATTTCTTCTGCCTTTCTCTCCTTATTCTTAATCACACAGTGGGCGACACACCACAACAGAGATGGAAGATGCCTTCACCCAAACAATTTCTCAGTGTTCTTCTAGAAAAGGTAGAGATAAGCACTTACACCCTTGCAGGTACAAGTAGGGACTGAACCTGGCCTAAGTGCTCGAGCCATTCCCGTTCCCACAAAGGGTAGGCACTCTCACTACCACCATTAGGGAAAAGCCAAATCAATCCTGTTAATTTAGGCTCCCATTAGGGAATAGCTATGTGCTCTGAACTGTGAGCCAGCATACAGTAGCCTCAGTCTGCAGTATGAGCCACATTCTTGTACAGTAGCTGCTTTATGTTTCTAAAATAAGGAGAAAATACCTCTCTGCACACATTTCTTCCTCATGGGGGATCAGACATTTGGTAGGTATAAAAACAGAACACCAGTGAGACAGCCAGCCTTGATTCTTGCTAGGTCCTTCACTCAGAGCACTGCAGGCTTGGGAGAAGGGGAAGAGGAGGCAGGGAGGAAGCAAGACAAAGAGGCAGGCAGGTTTGAGAACTACTGTAGGTCCCTTAGAGATGTCCAGAGGAAGAGAGCATTGAATTCTGCTGCTTTTTAGATGCTGAATGGCAGTACCTTAAGTAATGAAAAAAGCCTTAAAAAATAATTTAAAAACAGTAGTTATAAGCACACATAGGGAGGCTGTGTGTAAAAGAGGTCATAACCTTTCATTAACTCAGATTCATTTGAATAGTTTTTAATATAGTGAACTCTTACTGACTCACCCTGAAGACTAAGATCTTGCTATACTTTTCCTCAAAGCAATTTTTTATTGTCAGCACTAAGTCGTTGATAAAAATGAGAGATTTCATATGTAAGTGCTGACACAACCCTAACTACAGAGTTCTGTGCAGCATACTGGCACAGCTATAATTAAAAAGACAGCCTACATCAAGTGAAAAGCTTTACCACAAACCTTTTTAGTGGATCAATACAATATCATCAGTGACATCCCAACAGGGATGATAAAGTAAAAAGAGGCTTCTTATGGAATTAAGAAAAATTATAAGTATTTATTAGAAAAAAAACTTTTGAACTCTGTGGAGAACAAGCTTTTAAATTGACAGTCTAATTCTAATATTAAATATATAAAGCATAGCATACCCTTATGTGAGATGTTTGTTTCTCTGTCTTGCACTACAGTGTGATTGCAAAGGTATTTAAGGTAAAAGATAAATCACCACTAAAATTGGAATAAAAAGTACTGAGGAAACAATTGTTTAAAAGCTTCAGAACAGAAGCTTTAACAAAATGTAGAAGAAACAAAATCTTCGCAATTACTTTACCAAAACAATGAGCAGACCAAAGCATTTGGCTTACAAGGATGCAAGATGTTTTCAGATGATTGAAAGTATTGCAAGAATGACCAGAACAGTTCATACCACTTGAGCTTTATTCTTTATGTGTCCCTGAACACCATCTCCCAAGGCTGAATGTGAACAAGTTCTAAGTCACAGCACAAAGTCACAAAAAGTAAAGTCTGCTACTTAGAATAACAAATATTCATAGGAACCAGTAGGTAAGGAGTTTCTTGGTGGGCCTTTCAAACCACCCACGCCAAGCAGTTCAATTCCATTTTGCTCCAGCAATATTATTGCTCAAGAACCTGAAGTTCTCTGTTGCTGTGATGACATTTCCCTCTCCATGGCTCATTGCTGCCTTGTGGAATTTAATGAGTAAAATGCAACCTTGGAGAAGGAGGGAACTAGGGGAAGAGTTATTAAGATTTTATATGAAAAGTTGGTCTGATCAAAATTGACAATACTTAATTTGAACCCCAGAATGTCATAGTCTTTAGTACTATTAACAGGACTGTGTGTGCTGTAGCACATGTAATAGAATTTTTAAGAAAGCAATTGTACTCAAATCAAAACTTGCAATGTCAGCCTGTTGGGATGAAGAAACATTCTACCATTCTGGTAAACCATCCCAATTATGACTTTTGGGAAATCTCATTTCCTTCTGAAATTGATTTTTTCTAAATTCTGCTTTGAGCATGAGGCCATTGCAATGGTTTTGCTGTCTCTTACACTGCTGTTCTTCTGATAATGACAATATTGACACCAGTAATAGCATTTTACCACAAAATACTACTTGTTTGCTAAGTTGTCATCATTTTTTCTGTTTTGCCAACAGGAAAAAAATTATGTGCTGCTCTTAAGCAAAAAAAAAAAAAAAAAAAAAAAAAAAAAAAAAANAAAAAAAAAAATAATGTAACGACATAAAAAAAAAAAAAAAAAAAAAAAAAAAAAAAAAAAAAAAACCCAAAAAAAGAAGAAGACAGAAATTACATTTGCTTGATAAAGACCCAGGAAAATCAAAACACTATAATAGGATCCTTAAAGAGTTAATAGATGACAATGCAACAAGTGCTGGATTAGGGCTGAATCAAAAGAATGAGCAGTACAATTTAGCTCTGAATGATGAATACTGTTACTGAACCTTGATCTTGGGGTTACACCATGGGTACAATCCTGTGTTGTGCTATGCAGATGATGAGACTAGATAACCATAACATCTCCTCTAACCTTAAAAGTCTATACATCCCTTTTCCCCTGGCTCAGTTCCACGGCACAGTCTGTCATCTCCCACACACAGAAGGCTTCCTCCCTCTCAGTTTTATGCTCTTACCACCATCTCCACATTCCAATACCACCAAGGAAGGTTCTTTGCCCAATTATTCAGAAGTCTGTTGCTATTTAAACTTATCCTTCAGAGTATTCACAGGCCACTTTACCATCTCCACCCTTCTGACTCCAGCAGGACTTCTTTTCGGAAGATGTAACATCACACACCTCCTATCTCTCCCCCTTTGACCTGCAGGACTCCTTCACTGTTAAACTGCTGGCAGAGACAACAGCCCACCTGTGCTGAGAAGGACCAGTTTAAAACAAACAAAAAGCCACCCCATAAATCATCATTCATTCATAAAAATCATAGGCCATCATACTTTGAAATTCGGTTCTCTCTCTAGTTATAATTACACTAAACCTCTTAACACATGAAGAGGCCGTAAGATGGCACAACCAAATAAGCTGCAAAAAATACCCATCTGCTTGCCTAGCTGAAATACTTCATGACTTGTTCCTTGCTTTTGCTGTGCCATACACAAAAGAGGGAAAGTAAGTGTCTCCACAAGAAACTGGAACTCTCAGCCTTCAGCATCTGTACAATACAACACTTAAAGATGAAAATCTATTTACAAGAAGAAATAAATTTAAATTTACTAAAGGTTTTGACCTAAAAAGACCTAACTGTTCTTTTTTTTTGTTGGATATATCAAGATTGATATTTTCTTTTCATTGTACTAAAAGAAGACTTCGGTTTTTATTTTGGGTTTTTTTTTTAAACATTAGTCTTAGTAGAGCTGAATTTAGCCCTGTGGGAGTTACCAGGTTCCCCTTAGACACATTAGAACTGCTATCTAATATGCAGAATTAGGATCACAAATTATATTTCTTAGAAAATGAAGCCTGACATTCAGATCCCATAATAAATTTCTAATTACACCAATTTGGAGGGCAGCACGAAAGAAACAAGAAAACACAAATCCCAACTATAACACTTGTCCATATGTACAAATGCACACACACTGCATCTTATCTGCAAAAGTAAAACAGAATCTGTGACTAGCAGCTGTGCAGGATTCATACATCCACAGATAATAAAAAGTGGCTTACAGCAAGGTTTTCCACCTTCCAGTAAAACACCTGCCTGCTTCTAGTTCCTTATAACTTACTGCTTCTCCCCTTAGTATCCAGTCTTAGGCATTCTGAAGTCTTCACTTAACTTCACACAGTACTCCTATTTTTAACATTCCTTTTCTACTCTCTGTACTTTTCCTGTTTAAGATGAGGGCTTTACATGTAAGAATACAGACACTTATACTCTTACAAAATAGGCATGTACTCTTATAAAACAGGCATGTCTGACAAATTTTGAAGTGCAAGATACATCATGTACCCATTTTCACGATCCCATTATTTTATTCTGGACTTAATTCAAGTTAGGTTTAGGTGAGACCCTAAAACAATCTGCAATTGCCAGCAACCCAGTATTTGTTCCTACTGAAATCACCTGGAGTGGAACGGGGAAGCTATTAATCAATCTGGTCAATTCCTCATTAAGTAATCCAACACAGAAGCCCTCAACTGATCTGGAAGGTCAGAGAGAGTGAGAAAACCAGTTTAGAAGATCATTATCTTTTGTCTGTAGCTACACAGGCATTCAAAAATAGCAATGCCTTTCCACTGTATTTTTGGAAGGAGATCAGTAAATGAAAGTATGGGGTTTCTTCTATTGTGAAAGCTTGTTACCAACCAGTAACAGATCTGGGTTCCACAGAAGCTGGTATTGTTATGCAAAACAGCACATGCACACAAAAACCAAGTACTATGATATTTCAGGAAAATTGAATTAAACTTGACTGCTGAAAAAGCTTCCAGGAAACATCATTTTGACAAGTATTTCTCTGGGAAATACCACCAAGAGTTCTGTTAAAACAGGTAAAAAGTAAGCAGAAGCACCAATTTTTATAAAATTGATGTAATTCTCTTGATCCTTTTTTGGTTTCGTTGTTGGTTGGTTGGTTTTCTTGGGTTTTTTTAAATAAAGGCATCTAATTTGTTGAAAGATTCCTTTTGCTAATACTTTTGGAGACAACTTTAAACATACAATATTTTAAGTCTACAAAATCATCTCACTAAATGGTGTGCACAATTAAACCAATTTTGGCAAATGTTGACACCTAATTACCAAGGTTAATGTTCAACAGTGAACATACCATTTAAGATAAAGCCAGTTTCTTTGAGATTTTAATATACCATTTTACTGTAATGTTTACCTTGATGTTTCACATGCCCAAAGTCACATTCTCAATGACAATTTCTTTAGAAAACAAATCCTATTCAGAGCTATTGTAGTGGCTACCACTACAAATATCTTCTGGCTGAATAGTAAGACAGAAACACTCGTTTTAAATCTGGCAAAGTCCTGGCTTTTGTTATTTAAGCACCAGAGCACCAGGAGGTGCCAGGACCTAAAATAACAGTGCTGCTGCACATAAGGACCAGCTGTCCCACCCACCCGGACGGGACTGTGGGGAGGGAACCGGGAGGCAACACGGGGAACACAGTGGCCATGACTGTGTTACCCAAGGGTCACCAATGTGCCAGAGGCATTTCGGTGAGCCTCCAGTTGAACTTTTAGACTGCTAAATACAACTGCAACACTTCTGATTTACTATTCAATTAGCTCTTTCACTCCTTCTGCTCCCTCAATGCAACAGTACCTGCAGCACATACTTATTCACTGCCATTTAAGAAACATATCACTCTCCATAGAATAACTCTTTTCTCTTCCCTGCCCTAGTTATTTTCACACAGTTGTATGTTTTCAAGCACAAGTTTGCACACAAAAAACTATTTTACAAAAAGAGCTTATTATCCACCTTTTCTGAAAAATGTAATTCTTTTCAACTACTTTTGTCACTGTCTTACAAAGATTTTTCTCTTGAACTTCAGAACTTAATCCCCTAGCTCTTTATCATCATGTTTAGAATTCAAAACAAAGCAGATCACATCAACTTTCTTGCAAATACTTTTATGATATACAACATTATGGTAGCGAAATTTCCATGCAGTATAAACTAACCTTGGAAAATAGGTATAAAAATAAAAGCAAAGTAAAAGCAATCTATTTAAGCTTATTTTTCTCTTCAAGTTAACTTCTTTAAATGGAAGTGATTTTTAATTATTCTCTCACTTAAGATAATAGCTGTGTTTCCTACTGCCTGTTAAGGCAATTTAAAATAAATAGCTGAAACACTGTGAGATTGCTGCCTTCACATGCACCTTTTTAAAAGTCAAATTACTCACAAATTTTTAAAACTCAACAATCACTAAGTAAATCCTGCATCCGGAGCTCCGTGAAGTGCTACCCCCCTAACACCATCAACACCTACGAACGCTACTCCTCTTCAGGTCCAAAAAACACGCTTGGGCTCGTTCTGCTTCTCCAACACAATGACCAGTTCTTCCAGACTGAAAAAACATATTGTACACTGGAGAAATGGGAATCTGGGTGTAAGGATAGGAATTACATGTGTAAGCTGGTGAGATAGAAACCTGTTTCTGCAAAGGGACTCATGCCTCATTTCAAATGCTAAAAAAAAACCAAACCAAAACAAACACAAAAAAATGTAAATATAAACCCAAATCAAACAGCCAAGAAGAATATGAATGTCAAGCCGTCCACAACAGCAGCAAGCGCAGGAATACTATATTCTCCTTATAAATAAGGAGGATGTAATAAAATAAATGAGTGAGAATCAATTTTCTTTTAGTTACCTTCACTGAGGTATAAATAGAAAACAAAACTAAAATCAATTGGTTTAAATCATATGTTTCTTGCTCACTGTTTTTTATCAATAATTGGCTGAAGAAGCTTTCCAGTTTACTTTAATTGTAATCAGGTTCAACGATTTCTAATCCAGCCACCCTGATTTACTTCAGGCCACTGAAATCACTGTATATATGATCAGCTGAGAAATTGTTATGTGTTTGATCCTAGCTACTAGTTATTCAACCTCTGCATATGATGCCCTCCAGCCAACATGTCATCCTCTAAACTTTAGCCTACTAAAGTTATATTTTGACTGTTTCTTACTTCAAGGTCCCTGTAAGACTTTCGTACTTTCTGATGTAATATTTTCCCTATCAGTTTTTACTCCAAAATAGGCGCAACACCAATGAAAATCCATTTAATACCTCAGTGGGTTTTTTTGTATTTAAGTTTTCGTTATTACATGATATGGCACATAGTGGTGAACTCAAAAGAGCATGTTTATTCTTTCACAATAATGGATAAAGGCTTATGACTTTTTTGAAAGTAAAAAGAACTAGATACAAACTATTAATAATCACTGTAACACAATTTGTACATATACTACTCTCCAATTAATCTGCAGATGCATGGTGTACCATGTATCTTGAAAGCTCTTTAGAGTTTAACAACATCATGTTTCATCAGCCTAAAACAAATTGATTCAAAAAGTAGACCCAATTAAGCTCCTCAATTTAATTCACTGGATCACAGCTCCTAATGGCTTTTTCTACAGTAAAATCCATATTCTGATATGGAATGGGTTTTGTTTAGTTCAGTTTGGTTTGCTTTCAAATCAGAGACAGATCTCTACTTCCAAAGCATAACATATTCACAGAAAAAAAAAAAACAAACCAACATTTAATAGCAATCCATAAAGAACTGTTCTATACTCTCCTCTAGGCACAAACTTGGACTACATTTAGCGTGGACCAAATTCTCGGGGAATGCATAAAGCACAAGTGTTAATGTGCTCTAAGTGGCCATCGGGAAAGGGGATAGGCTGACAAATAAGATGTTACATCTTTGAGCATCTAGCAGTTTCAGAGCAACTCGAGGCTGCAATCAAAACATCCATTAGAGTGCTCCACGTTTCAGAACAAGCAAGCAAGTGGTTGTCAGTGCATCCAGTAAATCACCTGATCCTATTACAAAATCAATTACTGCAGCACACTTCTATTGCTACACAACCTGATAATGGCAAAATGATATTGGATAGCTACTCAAGGTCAAGAAAACTGCCAAAAAGATCTGAAATTTGTCTTTTTATCATGTAAATCCAAATTATACAGTATCCTTTCAATGGTATAGTTAAAATTAAAAATATAATTACCTTCTTCGGCTGATTGAGACATTCAATGGATAGTCTCTGCAACTGCTCTGATGTATGACTGCAAGATAGAAGATTGGAGCAGCAGGTCGAACAGCCCAGCCTCTTCATTAAAGAAGAAATAATGCTACAGCCACAGCCACACATTGACTTGCTCATCAGATGAGTTTATTCTTAAAGAAATTAGGACCACTACTGTCCCATAAACACTCAAAACTGGCCAGCTGCCTCATTCTGCAGCTCCCTGGCTGAAATTAAGACTGCTAAACAGAGAGGGAAGAAAAAAAAAAGGAAAGAAAGAAAAAAAAAAGGAATGTTTCTCAAAAAATAGTCTCATCAGCAAGTAATACCTCACATTTAAAAAACAGGTACGTTTTTCCCTCTACTCCTCTTTGCAAAGTAAGCTGCTTCGAAAAGACAGACAGCTGTCTAAAAGAGGAGCAAATTCAGGGACGGCAATCTCTCCAAACTGCTTGCTGCCTACTCCTCCGCTGGCTCTTGTCACTTCCAGCCTGTTTTGCCCTCCCCAGCAGCGCAGCCGATCCAGCCTGGGCCGCGGCCAGCGGAGGCTGTGCCCGCCCGGAGCCGCTCGCCCCACCCCGCGCAGCCCCGCGCACCCGCGGCACCGAGCAGGTGCCTGCCTGCGCACCTTGGCGCTGCCACCCTCCCGAAACGCCTCTGCCCGAAAAGCACCTTCCAAACACACTGGGGAACCACGACGTTTGACTGCTACGCTCCCAGACTGACAACTTGAAGCATTTGGGAAAAGGGGAAAAAGTCTTCTTGGAAAGTCAGAATGCATGAGAAAAATGCTATCTGGGTCTACCAGACCCTGAAGTAAGAATGGCTGCTACAAAGCTACGAGAGTGAGAACATCAGGAAAAGCCAACACAAATTTAAACCCAGGAAGAAAGAAGCATGAAAGGATTTGTAGTAGAATGTCCAAAGGTACCACAACCAAATCTCAAAGCAAGTTAGAGTCAGATCGTGTAAGCAGCTTTAATAAAGTCTTCAAGGAGCTCTTTGCTCCGAGAAAAACAAATAATGCAAAACTAATTCAAATGAGCAGTGAGACATAAACAGGTCTCCTAACCTTTAAAAAGAAGTATATTCTGCTCAAAATCCAACACTGAATAGCACCCCCCTCCCCCAGTTAAACACACAAAAATAACTTACTGCTGGAAAAATTTTCTTGTTTGCAAGAGATAATGATGCAGTAATTATATACTTTTTGCCTCTTCATAGGGAAAAAAATGCAAATAATATTGTCAAGAAGCTCATTTTAATTGGTTTAAGACAGTATAGTATGCAATACTATTCCTGAAAGTAGAAGGTTTCACATTAACACAACTGCTTAACCTGATTACATGATAATCTGACTTGACATAATTGTCACTTGCATTTATAGAGCTATCAGTGCTTGTTCAATAGCATCCTTTTTAGCAAAAGGTTAAGAAAAATACAAGTGATGTGAAAGCAGCTGAAAAAAACTTCTCACTTTCACAATGCATTGAAAGCTTAATTTCTCTCCTGCTCTCTCCCCTCCCCTTTATTCTCTCTCTCTTCCCCTCTCCCTTTCCTTGGTTTAAAGCTGAACTGAGCCTCTCCCTTCACCTTGCTCTGCCCTTTTTATATTTATGTTCCTATTAAATCGATTTCCAGTAGTACCTATATACAAGCATGCACAACGAATTGAACACTAAAAAAAAAAATCTTCCACAGATAAAGACTACAGATGCAAACAAGCAAAATAATGCAGTAACCTTTTACTCGCCTGCTGGAGGTACTGTCTGCTGCATAGAATTTTAAATCCTCATCTGCAGATGCAATTGAGCTGGCATTGCCAAGGACTTTGCTCTTCCCGTGCAGATTCTACATGGCTATTCATCGAAAGAGCACGTTATATAGAACATTTAAAGTAACATCAGGTGAAATTACTTAAATGTCTTGAAAGGTACCAACTTCCAAAAAAAGCAGCTATAGCTCTTGACCAGCCACATTTCAGAGATATCACAGACACATTACTGAAGAAAGTCTTATTGCTGATGCATGCTTGCCAGCAATGTGCAGGATGTGGAAGCAGAGAGAGCTAATGAAAAAAATTAATACACGGATTTAAAGTGCAAGGATCATGCTCCAATGCTCAACATTTCACATGTCCTGCATACCACAAAAATCTCTTTACAGAAGCATCTATTGTTTATAGGGCTAAGAAAACATTGAAAGCAGCCCCCACATCCCCTCGCTTCAAATCCTGGTCTCTCAGTAGACTACAGATCAGTTATTACACAAGTGTTCCTACTGTACCTGTGTTTCTGACATATAGACTAGCCTTTTCCTTTGGCAGCATGCATTTAAGGATTACACAGACATACTTCTTAACAAGAAACATACTAAAGGAAAGCATCAATATTTGGGATAATGGTTTCAAGCCTAATAGGGTTAGGAAGTACAAGGGTACTTCACTAGAATTTGTATTACTCTGGGTAGAGATGAAGCACCAGCAGTGCAGCCTGCTATTTATTATTTATGAATCCTTCCCCTCCTCAAGTCAGCTTCCTTAATGTACTATTGATCCCCTGGTGCATGCAGATAGAGCCAGTGACTGACAGCCACGGCTTCATAGAAAAAGTATCTGCAACGTAAATTAGTATTCTTAAGAATATCAAAGTAATTTTACTGCGGGGGTGGTTTCTATCTATGGACAGCAGAACTGAAGTCCTACTCATAGTGACATAGTTAATAGAAGAACAAACTTCTTTCCCCTCACCAAAAGCATCCTATAGTGCCACTTAAAACTTGAAGACAGAGTTGCTTAAATTTTACATTGGTGTTACCACTGTATTTTGTTTATTTTTTCTTGTGTCTGATCAACAAAACTTTCAATAAAACTTTATTCCCTATATTTCACCTGAAATTATAATTGCTTGCTATGAATCTTTTTCTGACATCCCTGTTTGTAACTAAAGTATTAAAAGTATCATGTTGTCCATACTACTCACAGACAGGACAGTCATGAACACAACATCCTCAGAACTGTGGCTACTTTTCAGAATACCAGCAGTTTTGATCATTATCTTAGCTCTCATGACTTCCACGAACTTGGTCAAATCCAAACTTTAAAACAGAGCAGGGTTGTTTATGGTTTTAAAGAAACATGCTAACAAAGCTTTCTTGCAATATTCTTCATCACAAGCCACAGACTGTTTCTCTTTAAAAGAAAAAAATGCAAAGGAGAGATGACTTTATGCTAAGCTCAGGCCATGCTCTCCTGTATGCAAAATCTCAATAGGCAAGCAGCCAGACATGCTCTTAAGCACCGATGAAATATCGCTTGGACACAGAAGGGAAAATACAGTAGACTATGAAAAGTGTAAGTTAAAAAGTGCAGCATAGATATACACATAGAAACAATATATAAACTATGAAATATAGTTGCTGAACAAATAATCAAATACAACTTTGAACTGGTGGAAAATAGCCTGTGATTAGTAATAAACAATTAGGACAAAATCACTATACCATATACAAGAGATTTTAAAGTTTAAATGTCTAAAATTATTGCAAAGTCCTAAACACACAATACACCTTATATATAGTAAGATGCTCAAACTGAAAAAAGTCAACAGGTTTATTTGTTACATATTTGGAAAAAAACAAGAGAATGTAAGAGAAGCTGTAACTTCAATGGGTTTAGAAGGATGGAAGATACATTTCACAACAGTTAAATGAGTTTAAAGGCAACTCTCCAAAAGATAGTTGGAAGCACCAGAGACCCTGGAGCTTGCCACGTGACATGGCCAGCTCCTCTGTTCTGTCTGCAGCCAGTTCCACTGCCCTGGAAAATAAATCCAACATGCACAGCAACCCTTTCCAATAACTGGCCAAGAAAAGGGTTGGCTGTATGCTTCCTTCAAATGAATGGATCTTCTCAAAGTTATGCTCAAATTGTTGCTAAAAAAAAAAAAAAAGAAAACTGTTTTCAATACATACCTAACTTTTAATACAGTCAGAATGTATTTGTTTGTGCACAGCAAAAAATTACAAGATCTGAATGTAGGCTTCTTGAAAGGGAGATGACAGCAATCTGAATGAAGTTTTACAAATCTAATTAAGATACTAGAAGAACTTGTAGTGCTATAAATTCAGCCTAAGCTATGTTTTTCTTCATAATCCAAAGGCTGCTTTATGGGTGCATATAAAAGAACTAAGACTTCTTTCATACACCAGTACAATAGGCATATAGGTAAAAGATAGCTTCTAATTGAAGGTTTGCTCCTGGTAATAAAAAAAATTGAAATCGTACATTGGGAGAAGCAGCAAATTGCTTTAAAAATTGCATCATCTGCTGAGCTCTCAAGATTGCAGCTTGAAGATCTGAAAACAGTCTTTGGATATTTGAGTTCTCATGTCAGAGATAATAAAACAAAACAGAAATTTAAAAACACCATCACAACAGATGAGAACACTGCCCCTGCTACAGGCAGATTTCAAAGCAGTTACACGAAGGATATAAGACGGAATGTCCAATTTCACCCAAGACACAATGTAACAGAAGTGGTTTTCAGCTTCATCTGCTTTTCTCAAGACCCCATCCTTCTCTTTAGGGTGGTGAGAGATGAATGAGTAATCAAACTCAGCCTCATTCTTTTCCCTCTTGCAGAAGAAAAAGCACCCGCCCGGAGCCGATTGCTAAACAACAACAACAAAAAACCCCAACAAACAAATAAATAAAACAAAACAGACCACCAAAAAAACCCAACAAAAACAAAAAAACAAACCCCAAACCACTGAAAAAGACAACTCTTTGCAGATAATCACAGGCTGCACCTTCTAAGGTCCTCATCTCATACCTGACCCCCTTTGTTGATGGCAAGTTTTCTCACTGCATGTGCTCAGTTGCCTTTATTGCAGGCAAGCAAGGAAAAAAGCAAGAGAAAAACCCAAGCCAAAACCAAAACAAAACATATCCCACAACATCACCAGCATTTCTTTGACTATGACTGAGTGATTCCTCCAGCCCCTGGTCTTGCCTCTCTAGCTAACTTCCCTATACTTTGCTCTCCAGAGGAATTATATTTACCTTTTCACCTGGTCTGACTACCTATGTGAAAAAAATCACACCCTCTTAACAATTCCCAGCACCTGCTAATACAGGAGAACTTCCTTTCTATCATCTTCCAGCTATGTGAGACAATAAAAGATTTCACTCACACAGTGAGTACAGTCTAATGAGGGCAATCAGTGTGAGGCTTGTGAGGATGTCTCCTGAGAGAGCAGGAGATGATCCAGTGGCAGATTTCTGAATGCCTTGTCTAGTGGGCTTAAGAACAACAGAATTCATAATTTGGCTTGGGAGCTAAAATCACTTAGCTTGAGTGGTGCTGTTGACAGACATGTGGTCCCTGGCAATAGACAGGAAGCCTACACTTGAGTCATGAACACAGGCAGCAGCAACAGCTCGCACCCAATTAGGTATGGAGCTCTTACAGCTAAATACAGGGACATCTGCACAGGAGCTCTTCCTCTCCTCCAGCAACTGACTTACAGCTTTACTGTAAGTAAAGTCTCCACTTTTCCTTCTCTTCTTGCTGCATCCATAAGATCTACATGTAAAAGACTGTTTTCTACACAGCACCAGAAACAGCTGGAGATTATAAACTAATTGAATACAAAAACTCAGCAACCATTCAAGTAAAGAATAAATTCTTACCACCGCATATTACCTGCGCATTTTCAGTATACCGGAAATATTACATCAGAAATATTAAAAGTTGTTGATCATATGCACATGTGCCCATTTTTAACTGATGGTGATTTTCCTCCTTTGGAGTTTTAAGGAGGAGTTTGGGATAAGCATTTATCTTATCTGACTCCCAGATTACAACCCAGTGTTGAAACAGTTAATATTTTCCCCAGAGGTAACCCTCAGAGCAAGAAATGAATGTTTCTTTCCTTCAGAGCTCTTGTTTCAGGCTGGCTGCTTATTTAAGAAGGAAACACTATCAATTTATGCTTAGTACTTCTTCTTTAAGGTGACTTACTTAGTCGTAAGTACACTCACCTCATGAGAGGTGCCCCTTTTCAAATGGCAGTGAAACAAAATCCCACAACACTGTAAAATAAACTGACATCTTATGGAAAGAGGGATGCTGCTACACCACCTTAGCCTGCAATAAATATCAAGAGGAAAGAAGTAAATTTCAGAGCCACCCATTTCCATTACTACTGATGGAGACAAGGATGAGGACAACCAGCTTCTCAGAGCAGACACACTGCCAGCTCTGTCAGGATGGTAAGTTTTCCTCAAGCAGCATGGGATAACAACCAGGAAATTCCTGATACACCCTTGGAAGACAATGCTACTGGCCTAGTGAGGCTGAAATATGAATCTTAAATGGTTGTTTTCAAACAACCCTTCACGGAGGGTTTCTTTGCCAGAAGTAACATTGCCCAGACTTTTTATCCGACCCCTGGTCCCTTTGTTTCCCTGGGACAAATTGGGGGGGGATGAGAAGTAACAGGGACATAATCTTACATTTATGTGTCATGAAAGCCTGATGTTTACAGAATATCAGCAGAGTGACTCCACTGCAGGTGGGTCCTGCTAAGTGACAAGGAAGGTGTGACCACACTCCTTCCCTGTTACTGGAAAAAACACCACATCATCCAGCAAGCTGTATTTCTAGGCAGTACAGGCAAAACACAAAAAGTGATCTGTGGCAAAACAGTCAACCATTCAATACAGAAAATATCATGTCAAATCACACCATAAAGCAAGACCTGCAATTCTTTTTGTTTGCTGTAATTTCAAGCAATATTCAAAATTAACAAATTCTACTGAAACTTACTCTCATTCATAATCTAGGTCTTCAAAGAGCTGCAGATAGAGGTTACATTTATGAAACTCCGTTTTTCAGCAACATTTTTTGAAAATGCCAAAACCAGCAAAAAATAACACACCAAAAGCAAGAGAGATGGAAATTATCCATGTCTGAGTGTGAAAGATAGCAGAACTTTGCTTTCTGGTTAAACCAGTAGAAATATTTCAAATAGGAAACCTTACAAGTCAATTTCAAAGTTCAAGAGAGAAGGATAAGAGCCTTCTAAAGATCAGTGTTTCCACTATATCTCCTGTTAAATCAAGAACCACAACAACAATGGAGCTATTCTAATCCTCTATGCTCTTCAGGCTGCATGAAACTAGTGGATTTGCCTTTATTATTCTTGAGACATAAAAATCTCAGAGAAGTCTGGCTAATTCAAATAAAAGCTAACAAGGTTAACATAACTATTATCAAATTACAGATATTTTTTTCCCCATTTCTCAACTCTAGCCCCACTTGCAGGCTTACAGTATGGCAAAATATTTACTATAAATATTACCTTTTGCAATACTCTGAAGTCCTTATTCACTCCCAAGTGCATTTTCATTAACCCTTTGGTCCAAATCTTTCTGCACAGCATTACCAGAAACTACAGTTAATACAATCTGTATAAGTGAATCACATGGGAAAATGCTAGCTTAACACCAGCAGGTGATCAACATTTAAAAAACTATTTTTACTTTAGATTCAAGTTCATCACAACACGATTATGTTCTATGCCTGTTAGCTTTCTCAATAGGAGAAGCTGTCTGCATGTAACAGCAGCAAACATTAACAGATGTTGATACAAGAGGGAAAAAAGCACTTTGCCTGTTCACTTTTTTCACATGAGATTATCAATCTGGTAATCCTAGAAGGGAAACTATGTCCTCCAGCTAAAAAAAAATGTTAAGGTAATCCAAAGCAGTAAGTCAGAGAAAGTGGGCATTTTGCAAACTGTATTTCTTAGAGGATACTCCACATTTCCTTAACAAAAAGCACTTCATCTCTAAAAGTGAAATAGATAAAAATACAAAATACAATCTAAGTCAAGATAAACAGAAATTACACTCTTTCATCAGCCACCTCCTAACAAACAAATCTGGATACATTTAGATGCAGGGCAGAAATTTTTCACAAAAATACAAAGCATAACCATTCTTAAACTGGGGTTGAGGAGCAAGGAACAACCTAAGAGGACGTTCCATATTTATGACTGTTGCATATTGAATCTCTTAATATACTTTATACTACTTTCATCTATGCCAAAATCACAGAGTGATACAAAAAAGATCTGAAGAAATAGTTAATCTTTCCTAAACTATCCAATGTATTTATCAATATATTTGCAGGACAGAAGAAAAAGAACAATTAGCTTCTCCCTACCTCTGTATGCCATGCCATCTATTTTCTACACAGAAAAATCAAGGTATTATCATGCATGAGCTTAACCTAGACAACACAAGCAACAAAAGCAGCACAGATGCTTTAGTACAAGCCTTAAGTGTGTGCCAGAACACAAAACTGAAGCAATCTCCATCCCTAATGACAGTAGCTAAACACACACCAGCACAGGGGTATTAACTCCCACTATAGTCACATCTTGAATATTACTGAACTAAAGCAGCCCAGTGCCAGTGCTCACAGCAGGGAAGTTCACCTGAGACTGCTGCAGGCTGACAGGCAGTAGCAGCAAAATCACTTACACTAGCTTCAAAAACATAATTCATTCCCCTCTCAAGTGTTTCCATCCCCATGTCACCCTTGGCCTTGTGCTGGCACAAGAACCTGTGTAGACTGCACAAGCACTTTAGATGTTACTGAGATAATTAGTTTTATCCTGCAACAGTTCTGAAATCTAGATTATTGCACAGATGCTCCAAAATTTCTACAAATAATGAGTCAGAAGCTGATCAGCAGAATTTATTTCAGTAACACTGCCTACTTTAAAGTGCTCAAAAACTGTAGCCTAACACTAGTTTCAATCTTAGCAGTTTTGTTGCTAATGCCAGGTCACACAGCCATTGATTCCTTGTTTCAAACTCCTCTCTCTCCCATAGAGAGGGGAATACAGAGGCATAATTGTTCATTTAGTTGGACAGTGAAAAAAAAGAAAATTGATTTGGATAAAAAACACGGAAAAAAAATAGAAGGTTGTACTTCATAAGATGGCCAATGTAGATTGCTGTGCTATGCTGCACAGGACGTTATCACACAATACAGAGGGAGATGATGACATGGAGGGTAGAATACAGCCAGGGAGGAGGTTGGGGATATTGCTGTTTGAGACAGCAGGTTTATCACAGGAACTCAAGCACAACCAAATCCATGGATATCATATAACACACTGATGAAATAATTTCTTGCTCTGTTCCTCACTTCCTTGTCAGTAAAACTGGACTAATGCTCACAATGCTTGGGGCACTTGCGTGAAGCAAGAAAGTTAAAGATTAAGTTATTTACTTACTATATTATTAAAGAGCAGATAGAAAAGAAGGATATAATTCTTCTCAAAGGCAGGACAAGAAGAAGACAGCTAATGGGAGAAAGAACTAGCTTTTGTTCCTTTTCCTGTGACCAAAGTGTAGGAGAAATAGTTGTTACGGGGTTTGACATGCTGCAGACAGCTTGCCAGGGAGAAGAAAACTCAAACTGTGAAGTTGCAGCAATAAACATTCCAAACCCTGTTCAGAGGAGGCTTGAGCTGGATGTGATCTGATGTGCTACTTAAAGCACTCCAGGCCTTTAATTGTCCACAGTTGCCATTGCACTGGAGCAGCAACTGGATCCACCATCACAAGGGAAGAAGAGAAGAACTGACTGAGAACAAGCAGCCTACTGATACAGAATGATCAGCCATTAATGTAACATCCTAAACAGACTTCATTCTGTATTACCAAAACAAGATTTTACTTCTGAATTACTACCAGTTCTTCTGTTTTAAGGCTCATTATTTTCTTGTATGTTAACAAGATTCAATTAATATTAAGGTGTGAAAGACCAATCAAGTAGTGAGGTCACCTGTACACAAATTGGGAGCCAGGTTTTTACATATAGGCATCCTGCAACCACTTCACAGTAAGCAGCTAGAGTGGATGAAGCAAGCCATACAAAGTCATGAAAGCTTTAATAATTTAAAATTATTAACTGAAAGTGGAAATACAAGAATTTTGCAAAATTCGCATCTGATTACATGCCTTTTAACAGTTTGTATTTTTATAATTAAGCCAAAGTATTCAATTTCTCTACAGTTCTGAAAATCTTTGGTCCAAAAATATCATATTTACAAGTTATCTTTAGAATACATGACTTATTCGTTTTCAAACTTCAGGAGCTACTTTCTCCCTAAAGCAAGATCAAGATATGGTGCTGGGATATGCTTAGTACAATGCATCCCAGGCAACCCATTCACAGTTTAGTTTACTAAAAGTAATACTGAAGGACATAAAACCTACAGGATAGCACAGGATCTGGTTAGACCAGCAGATGTTTTATTATGTGGTTTATTTTTCACTGTTTGGGCATTCATTTTTTTCTTCTTTTAGTTAGTTGGCAGTGGGTGAGAAGGTGACAATGACACCAAGACCTTTTAGAACATAAAAAGGGTCAATTGTCATTCATTTGTGTTGTCACCATTCAAAACAAACCTCATTTCATTTCATTTGTTGTAGCACTGTAAATAGAGTGCTTAGGGACACAGTCAAGGTGAAGTCAGTTTGCTCATGCTTTTTTTTTTGTCTGCCATAACCTAACTAAATCAACTTCAAGTAAATTAAATGCTTTAGTTAATTAATCAGTGTAACCAATTTAGCATTTTCCATTTACACCTAAGAATTCAAACACTAGAAAATTCCACTCCCTTCCTTTTTCTTAGCTGGTTTAACAAGGGATATTACTCTTCTTTCCTCTCCTGCCCCTCACTGCACAACAAGCCTAGTTGTACTCACTCTTCTATCTCATCGCAGCTGCAATGCTGTTGTAATTTGCTGGATGCACGCCTCAGGATGGCTAGGACATCCTGTGTCTCATGCATTCCACAACAGAAAAATTGCCAGTAGATCCAAAACTCTTAGGCACTAAGCTTTTGAACTGGCATGAGAAAATTTAGATACAATCTGGACACAAATATTGAATTTCTCAGTGACCAGAACTGAAATCAACAAGACACCGGGAAAAGTTTCTCTCACGTTTTTAACTGATCTATCTTGGAGCCTTCTAATTAATGTATCTTCAGTGTTTCAGTTTTACACAAACAATAAACTTCTATATTTCATTCGTTAGGAATGACTTGGTCAAAACATGCAAATAATATTGTCTGCTGATATTGTTTCACATGGACACCAGTGGTACAGCCGTGAGCATATGAGGAATATGAAGGATTATAGAGCCCTGAGAGTGACAGTAAGGAACTCTGGAGCACAGGTAGATTTTTATAATCAATCCTCCCAGTCAAATGGATTTGAAAGGGCCAGTGGAATCTGGAAAATCACAAAATAGTTCCAGGACTGGTACCACCACCAGGGGCTACCTGGACCGTGGAACTTGCTTTGAGAAACCTGGTTCTCCCAGGGGCTGATGCAGTGCCTCTGTCACAGAAGAGGAAGAGTATCTTCAGCCATAGCCTCACCAAACCAGTGAAGAGGGCTTTAAACTAACAGTGTCAGGGTGGGGAAATTCAATTCATCCCCCTCATACCAGTTTGATGCCAGTGCCAGCAAGAAATGCCCAGAGCCTGGAGTGGGACTGCAGGTCAGTCAGAGAGCACCTGAATGGCACAAAGCAATCCCAGCCACTTCAGCCAGTAAGTTGGCTTCACTGCCCCAATGCAAACACAGGAAGCATGGGGAATAAACAAAAAGAGTTAGCTGTGATCTTCTTGGCACCATGCAGGTGTGGTGGGGTGGCTCCTATGACTGGAGTGTTGGAATAGAAGGATACAGGCTCTTTAAGAAGGTCAGGCAGGGCAGACAAGGAGGGGTATTGCCCTCTACATTAGTGGCCAGCTGCAGGGCATGGAGGTCTGCCTGTGGATGGATGAGGAGCTGATCGCTTATGCAGGTCAGGATTAAAAGGAGGACAGGGGAAGGTCACATGATAGTGGGGGGCTTCTACAGGCTGCCTGGTCAGGAAGAGTGAGTGGATCAGGTCCTCTACAGACAGATGGGACATGCTTCATGTTCATAGTCCTCATGGGGGAATTCAACCACCCCAACCTCTGCTGGAGGCATAACACAGCATGACATAAGTAATCCAGGAGGTTCCTGGAACGTGTGGATGCTAAGTTCCCTCTCCAAATGACAGAGAAGCCAACAAGAAGAGGTGCTGTGCTGGAACTTGTTCTCACCAACAAGGAGGGGCTGGTGTGGACTGTGAAGCTTAAGGGCAGCCTGGGCTGCAGTGATCATGAAATGGTGGAGTTTGAGATCCTTTGGGCAGCAAGGAGGGTGCACAGCAAGCTCACTGCCCTGGACTTCAGGAAAGCAGACTCTGGCCTCATCAGAGATCTGGTAGAATATCATAGCGTAAAGCCTGAGGGAAGAAGGACCCAACAAACCTGGTTAATATTCAAGAAATCACTCCTCCAAACCCAGGAGAGATGCATCCCAAGGAAGAGGAAATCAGGCAGAAACTTGAAAGCCTGCATGGATAAACAACTATGCCCCAGACAAACTGAAACACAAAAAGGGAGGCTAAAGAAAGTGGCAGCAAGGACAGCCTGGGAGGACAGCAAGGTAGCCTGGGAGGAATACAGAGAAATTGCCTGCACAGGAAAGCATCAACTTAAGAAAGCTAAAGCCCCCAGAGGCAACTATGAAGACAGAAAAAGCTTCTGTAAGTATATCAGATAAAAGGAAGACTAAGGAAAATGTGGACTCTCTCCAGAACAAAAGGGGAGACCCGGTTGTTCAGGACATGCAGAAGGCTGAGGTACTCAACAACCATTCTGCCTCAGTCTTCACCAGCATGTTTTCCATAGCACCACCTGAGGCACAAAAGGCAAAGGCTGGGACTGGGACTACTTGATGTAGGAAAAGATCAAGTTTCAGACCATCTGAGGAACATGAAGGTGTGTGTCCATGGGACACAATGAGATACATCCAGAGGAAACTGACAGATGAAGTGACTAAGCTTCTATCAGTCATATTTGAGAAGTTGTGGCAGTCTAAACAAGTACCCACTGACTGGAAATGGGGAAGAAAAACCCCATTTTTAAAAAAGGGAAACAGGGAAGACCCAGAGAATTACAGGCCAGTCAGTCTCCCCTTCATGCTCAGGAAAATGATGGAGCAGATCCTCCTGGAAACTATGCTAAGGCACATGGAAAATAAGGAAGTAACTGGTGACAGCCAACATGGCTTCACCAAGACCAAATCATGCCCGACAATTATGGTGGCTTTCCATGATGGGGTTATAACTGTGGTGGATGAGGGAAGAGTGTCTGAAGTAATCTACCCACTCTTGTGCAAAGCACAACACTCTTGTCTCTAAACTGGAGAAGCATTGATTTGACAGGTGGACTGCTCAGCGGATAAGGAATTGTCTGGATGGTCGCACTCAAAGAGTTGTGGTCAACAGCTCACCATCTAAGTATAGACCAGTGATGAGTGGGGTACTCCAGGGGCTGGTATTGGGACCAGCGCTGTTTAACAGCTTTGTTGGTGACCTGGACAGTGGGAATGAGTGCTCCCTCAGCAAGTTCACTGACAACACCAACCTGTGGGTGTGGTCAACACATTGCCACTCCAGAGGGACCGGGACAGGCTTGAGAGGTGGGGCCATCCAAACCTCATGAAGTTCAACAACACCAAGTGCAAGGTCCTGCACCTGGGTGAGGGCAACCCCGAGCACCAATACAGGCTGGGCAGAGAATGTACTGAGAAGAAAGGCTTGGGGGTATTGGTGGAGGAGAAGCTCAACATGATCTGTCAATGTGAACTTGGCAGCCCAGAAAACCAACTGTATTCTGAGCTGCATCAAAAGCAGCATGGGCTGCAGGGCAAGGAGGGGATTCTGCACCTCTGCTCTTGTGAGAATCACCTGGAGTGCTGCATGCAGCTCTGGGATCTCCAACTTAACAGAATCATGGACCTATTAGAACAGAATCAGAGGAGATCCAGAAAGATGATCCAGAGGGCTGAAGCACCTCTCCTATCAGGACAGGCTGAGAGAGCTAAGGTCGTTCAGCCTGGAAAAAATGAGGGCTCTGAGGAGGCCTTACTGCAGCCTTCCAGCACCTAAAGGGAGCGTACAAGAAAGGTGGGCAGGGATTTTTTTATAAGGGCATGTAGAGATAAGATAAGGAAAAGAATACATTAAGAACTAAACTGGAAAAGAATACATTAAGATTAGATATTACGAAGAATTCTTTACTGTGAGAGTGTTGAGGCACTGGAACAGGCTGCCCAGAGAAGCTGCAGATGCCTCATCCCTGGAAGTGGTGAAGGTGAGACTGGATGGGGCTATGAGCACCTGGTCTAGTGGAAGTTTTCCTGCCCATGGCAGGGGGAGTCAGAACTAGATGATTTTAAAGTCCCTTCCAACCCAAACCATTCCAGGATTCTGTGATGAAAGACACTGAATATTAGTCTCTCCAGCTAAGCAGCAGTATTTTTGGAACATGTCAGGTAAGCTGAAGATTTTTAGGAACTTTCCATGTTACCTTCAGGAATCTGAAAGTCATATTTTCTCAGCTTTCCACTGAGTTTATATTCCTAGCCACTAGACACTAGTTTTCCTACTCAAATTTTGAATGCGAAGTTAGAAATTCATGTGCAATGTAAATCAGTCACATACTGAACCCATTAGCCAAAATACTGTGGCACTGAGAAGCAGAAAACATTGTATAATCACCTCTAGGTACCAACAATGCCTGTAACTATGTCAAACCATAGTTTTTTATGGTCCTCCTCACAGTTTTTAATTGCAAGATTTTATTTTTATTTTAGCATTTCATAAAGTTCAAAAGTTCACACAAATTTAAGGAAGCATATCCCTTAAATTTTTCCCATAAGAATAATTTTCTATTGAAGTTTATATTAAGCTAAATATTTCATCATCCTCCAGTAGCAGGCAAATCAGCATATACTTCACAACTTCAGTTAAAGAGACAACTGAAAGTATGCTATTAAATATTCATACATTTTGTGCAACTGAAACTGAATTATAAAAGTTGCTTTCTGACCCAAACTAAATTGGTGCTTGTTTACCTTGAAAATGCCTGGCTGTAAGTTGCAGCAACTGAGGAACTGCTTCATAAGCAGCTTGGTCCACAACACAGAGAGAGATGTTCTGTTGTATCATTAGCTCTCTCAATTAAGACTATTCCAGCAGGCAGTCTCAGGACGAGCTTAATCCATGAACTACCCTGCAAAAGCTCCCTTTTGTCACCCCTGCAAGTAGACAGCAATGGCCACCATCAAAACAGCCAGGTTGTTTCATGTCAGGGCAACGACAGATGTTCTTCAGCTTTATCTCACTGGAGGCAAGTCACCCTCCCAAAGGCCATTCAAGGAAAAAGACTACAAGCAGCAGCACTTTCTTCACGAGCATTAAAAATGAAGGGCTGGCTATCATATTAAATCACTAGCTGCAGTGTTCTCTTGCAAAAAGACTTTGACAGCTGAAGAATATTTTGCATGATGTTCAGCTCTGGAACAAAGTGGAGTAATATGCATGAAGAACCCCCCTGGAAATGTACTTGTGGATTCCCAAGGAAAAAAGGAAAAAAGTACATGAAGTTACTAATTTGTGTTGTTTGAAGTGCTAAGTTAAAGAACAGAATTATAAATTCAATTTGCAATTGGTATCTAATGAATTTGCTAAAAAACACTCAAGATCTTTCTGTGCATAATAGTTTAGTGAAAGTACAGTTTCATTTAATTATTCGAAATGCATCTAGCTTAAGATTTGAACAATAGAAAACATTACACAAAAGGTTAAAAAGACTTTTAAAATGGAGTTCCAAAGAGGATGAAAAAAATCAACAAAAAACCCCAACAATTAATGATTAATCAGCACTTACTACTACTTAATCATCAACAAAAAAAAACCAAACCTCTCCCAGAAGATTCTATTAAAAAAAAACCCAAAAACAACAAAACAACAAACCAACAAACCAAAAAACATTACTTTTTGACTTAGAATACTGAATAGAAGAGAAGAAAAAATTAGGGCGTTAAGTTTGTAGAAGCAAGCCACCTGTCAAGGTAAACCAGAGACAATTGGCAACTTGCTGGGCAACTTCACCTTTGTACCTTTTTAATTAAACATGTCAAAGCATCAAAAATTGATTTTTGCAAAAACTCTTTTGGAAATAATTAAAGCACTGTTTTAAGTCACCTTCCTTTTACTGCGAAGTATTATTGATGACCAAGTTAACAATGAACACAATTCACAAACCAAATAACACAAGCAACAAAAGGTCCAAACAAGGATCAGTCTTGATGGACAGATGAAAGCATAGAGGCTGCAAGAAGGGGATGGTATCCCAAAGTGAGTGTGACCCTTGGCCAAACCTATCAAGAGCAGCTCCCTTTAAAAAGCTCATTCATTAGCTTCCAGGGACTAATGATTCCAGTGTCTTCCAGGAAGGCAGCTAAGAGCTTTGCCAGTCTAGTCACTGCTGGCTGGCAGTGAAGGAAAGGATGGGAGCTGTCAGTGCTCCCTCCCACAGCTTAGATCTCCTGTTCAAAGTTTTGGAGTTCAACCTGCTTCATATTAGGTAGCACAGACCAAATAAGAATCTTGCATAGATTCTATAATATGGAAGATTCATTTTAACAGTGGACAGAACAAAGAATATTGACCCATAATTATACCCTACTCCACCCTGGGCTTCACTGAAGACAGACTTCTCTCCATATATCAAAAATTCTGACTAAGTTTACCTTTGAAAGCTACAACTCCTGCGAGACAAGCATCTTCCTACACTAATTTATACCAGACAGAGCTGCTTGTACTTTACCAGTGCTCAAATTTATATGCTTCCAACAGAAGGCCCAAGGTATTAATTTTCATGTTTTAAAATGAATAGACTAGAAATATTTTCAGGTACTTTCATATGTTATGGGCCTTCTACTGTCACAGAGAAGTAATGAAGATATTTTTACTCTGCATAACTGACAATCTACCCAGCAGAGAGACTCTCTGGTAGACTCCTCTTGGAGACAGACAGTGATAGGCTACAAGTTCCAAGAACAGAATTTCTGACTATATGTTCTGAGCAAAAGTCTTACATCACAGCCAAATACTGATGCAGAATTTCTAGAGAAGCTGTGGAATACCTGTCCTTGAAGATATTAAAAACTTATCCTGGATAGCAACACTGAGCAACTTTATCCAAGCCGGTCCTGCTTTGAGGGGGGGTCTGGACTAGATGACCTCTGAAGTCCCTTCTAAGCTAAATCATCTTATGGCACCATGAAAAAAAATTGCCTTATAATCCATGAAACTGAAAGGAGAATTGGGGGGGAGGGGTGGTAGTGGTGGTGTGTCAACTGTACTGCACTGTAGAGCTATACATTAACATACATATTCCAGCATATGGAAAGATGCTTGATTTTTGCCTTTATAAAGAAGAGGGTGGCAGGAACCCTCATTTTTTTTTAGACAGTCTAGTCTGTCTCCCCAGTGCTCTTCTGATCCATCTCCTTATAATCAAAATTGAGCCTTTCCAATGACAATAGTCAATACAATCTAATTAGCAAAGATTTCAATCTCAACTTTCTTATAAAAAAGTCACCGCTTGGCTTTTACAACAGGAGACTGACAGACCATTTTAAAATCTTACCAAATTAACTGTACTTAATATTTTAATGATTTACAGTGGATTGCCAAAAGAGGGAAAAGCCATAAAAATTCATTAAAAGTATAAACAGTATTTATAGGATGCAATGGAAGTGGAGACAGGCAACCACATAGAGATGAGGCTAGTAGGTACACAGGGCCAGGAGGCTTTTTCTTCTGCAACTGGGCATGTGAACTGAAGCACACCCTAGAACTCCACCCAAAGTAGAGACAGGGAAACACAGGGTATTTCTGATCTATTTGTTTGGTGCTCCATTACACTGACAGGAGTCAAGAGAAGCTGATTTGCTGCTCTTTGACTCTTCATTGGGTTAGTCCTTCAGCACTGAAGCTCTGGCCCCTACTACTGACTAGAGAGCCAGATTCTCAATCTCCTCAGAAAAAGAAAAAAAGATTAGACTAGGTTAGACTTAAGGGATTCTCAGGAGGTCTCTAATCCAACCTTCTATTTAAATGATGGTTCAATACTGAATTCAAATCAAGTTGCTCAGGGTTTTGGCCAGTCAAGTCTTGAAAACCTCCAAGGACCTGGCGGAAAGTTTTCACTTTGCAGTGCAAGTCTGTCGATGTATATAAAAGCTTACCAATTAAGGATGTAAGAGAAAGGGAACACCGTAAGCAGAACTGAAACAGAATTCAATAAATGTAAATGCCTGTGAAATTAGAAATGCAGAGGAGTCTGATTTTCAGACTTGAAAATCAGAGTAAACTGATTTTCAAAAACCCTGTCCAGTTTTTAACAATAAAGTATTATATATTCACACTGTGTGAACACAGAGGTTTTATATATACAAAAACAGCACAGAAAATATTTCACTATGGACTGGCATAGTCCATATTGCCATAGAGCCACACACAGTTGGTGCCAACAGTCATGGTATCTCCCCCACTGCCTCCTAAAAGCATTGCTTAAACACTTTTGAAATGGCTTGTTGTACAAGAATAAAATTCAGCATGCAGCAATAGTCTGAGATGATACAGCAAGAGCAAAACTGCATTTGTAAAGGCCTGATAAAAGGACACTGCAGCAATCATGATGCCAGATGAAGAGAGTTTAACTATGTGCATAGAATATGAATCTCATGTTTTCTGCAGGAAAAATGAAGGTGATTTCATGTGTAAAACAGCAGTTTTATCCTTTGTGGAAACACACTATTTCTAAAACCTCTATTGAGACAGCATGAAGTGATGCTGCATGGGGGACCACACCTATGTTTCTGGCTGTTTTCCTGTCCAGCAGGCTGCTACAAATACTCAGCCCATTTCTTATTACTGATCCTACCAGTCACACATAAAAAGACCCCTTCCCATAAAAATGCTGTGGGGTGGTGTTTCTCAGGACATCCCTTGGCCTGGCATAGCTGCACCAGCAAGCACAAGCAGAGAAGGACCTGCCACTGGGAGGAGCTGTAGCCATACACGATTTTAAATCCTTGCCCTCCACTCCGGACTGAGAACCTGCCAGGAGTTACCATTCCCGCAAGCCAGGTTCTGCCAGAAAACCAGAGGCTGCCTGCTGCAATACACCAAACTGACTGAACAAGCACAGAGAAGTAATTCTGCATTCTACAAAACAGAAGTCAAACTTCTGCACATTAAAACAGTCCATCATTTGTGTTCTTCTCTCTAGGTTAGTCCACAGTTTTGTCTGAAGCGACACTGTCTGAATAAGAAACAAGTAATCCGAATAAAAAAAAGGGACCAGCTCCCCTGAATCCACAAGTGTGGAAAATCAGTTTCTCCATAATGCTGCTTTCAACAATAGATGAAGTACTTCCAACCAAAAAAAAAAAATTAAATCCTACTGATGTTTCTCCCTTTGACCACACCTTCACTAATAAGACAAGAGAAACACTTCAGTATCCACCACATTATCTGTGAATATAGGGAACAATGGCCAGACCCTTGGAATGGCAGCTTACAACAAAAGACTGGAAAAGATGGAGTTTAGTTAGAAACAGTGCTTCTCTTTTTTTAATATTTTTTGGTTGGCTGAGTTTTTTGTTTGTTTGGGGGTTTGGGGGGGGGTGTTTGCTTTTTATGACTGCATCTAGCACAGCATGATCCCATGAAACTGGAAAGGTTCAGCAGGACTCCTTTCACAGGACACCCTCAGGACACAGCCACCTGCCCCCTGCTGCCTTCACCTCCTCAGCCTTGGTAGCAGAAGTGCTCCCAGTCCCTACAGGATGGATAAGGACAGGCCTCAGACATGCATGGCCCTCCTTGGCAAGATGCAAGTTACCTTCAGAGCATTGTAGCACCCAGCAGAGCCATTA
Source organism: Erpornis zantholeuca (assembly GCA_013400515.1). Lineage (NCBI taxonomy): Eukaryota > Metazoa > Chordata > Aves > Passeriformes > Timaliidae > Erpornis > Erpornis zantholeuca. The sequence goes on along the minus strand of VZTN01014963.1, from coordinate 12,781 downwards.
ACTGCCACTGGTAATGACTTTAGATCCAGCTGTTTCACCACTGGATGCTCGTGTCCATCACCACTGGCAATGCTACAGAGCCACTCTGGCTCCAATGACAAGAGTGAGGAAAGGAAAACACCACTCTTTTAAAAGCAAAAGCATGTGTGTATGGAGGAAGAAAACTAATTACTATTTGTTCTGTCTACGGCAAATACAGAGGAAAAAAATGGAACAGAGTTTAAAGAAAGGTGACACTGAGAAGAAGGGGAGCAAAAGGCAGGGCAAGTCTACAGGTCACAAAGTGGTAGAAGAAACTGGCTATGAAAAACATGGACTTTCCTTCACTGGCAACTTAAAAAGAGATCAAAACATTCCTTTGGGTCACGACAGTCCCAAGCAACACTACTGGCTGGGGTAAGAGGGACTGGAAAGCTGCCCAGTGGAAAAGGACCTGAGAGTGCTGCACAACAGGCAGCTGAACAACAGCCAGGGTGCACCCGTACCAGCAACAGTGTGGCCAGCAGGACTGGGGCAGTGACTGTTCCTCTGTACATGGCACTGGTGAGGCCACAGCTCAAATCCTGCATTCAGTTCTGGGCCCCTCACTACAAGGACACTGAGATGCTGGAGGGTGTCCAGAGAAGGGCAATGAAGCTGGGGAAGATTTTGGAGCACAAGTCCTCTGAGAAGTGGCTGAGTGAGCTGGGGGTGTTTAACCAGGAGAAAAGGAGGCTCAGTAGGGAACTCTTTGCTTTCTGCAAGTACCTGAAAGGAGCAAAGCAAAGTGGGGGTCAGCCTCTTCTGCCAAGTAGCAAGTGACAGGATACTAGAAATTGGCCTCAAGTTGTACCAGGGGAGGTTTAGATTGGGTATTAGGAAAAACTTCTTCCCCGAAAGGGTCGTCAGGCATTGGAATCAGCTACTCAGGGAAGTGGTGGAATCACCACCTGTGGAGTGCTCAAAAGGTGCATGGATGTGGCACATGGGGACATGGTTTAGTGGTGAATATGGCAGTGCTGGATTAAGAGTTGGACTTGACCTTGGAGGTCTTTTCCAACCTAAGTGATTCTTCTGAGAAATGCTGGTCTAAATACAGTAGATTTTTGTCTTTAAAAAGTCCAAAGTCCCTTCTGCCTCTAATTTCTCTTAATGAGCACGTGATAAGATAACAAGAAGTCAATACAATTTCTAGTGACATTTTATTCAGGACTGACTGCCACATCACAATCAGCATTTCAGTAAATACAAGAGAGGCCTTAGCAGCACAGCTGGTAGTGCTCTCTAGTGGAGATAAAGGAGGAAATGATACAGACTTCATAGCCATTGTGGCTTCCTGAAAGAGAAAATAAGCTCATTTTATTGTATTTTAATCACAGTTCTCTGTAAATATAAATAATGCTATTCCAAGCTGAAGATGCAAAAGCAGAGTGAGTCCTCTCAGAACAGAGATTTCCTAAATATCTACAAAGGATAAAGGTGTTTTTTTTCCTTCATCAGTTCAGCACATTGCCTCTTATCGACTTACTTCATTACGGGTGTATGACAGAAGAAAGACTAGAGAACATCATTATGCAGTATTTAAAGTGTGCTTTATTTTCCATACCAAAAGCATTATATACTAGAGGTGAGTACTGCAAAGCTTGAGGTAGGTGGATGATAAACCAGAACGCAGATGGTGGAGCCCCTCTAGTGTACTCCTCTGTAACTAACATTGCAGTTGACACAGAAAATTCTGCAAAAAAAACTTGACTATCAGGAGTCAAGGAAGCTAAAAATCTTGCAAAGAACTCTGACCAACACCTGCATTTTTGAGTGCAACACTTTGTAGACAAACCAAAGAAGTATCCTTACCAACTGCCACAGGCATAGGATCTCAGCTGCACATTTCTGAGATCTTCTGGCTCCCAGTCCACACACAATGCCAAATCTTCATGGTATGCCAAAATTGTTTTCTCAACAGTACAGTTACACATCCAAAGTGGAAGTGGAAAAATTGTTTTAGGGTTCTGTCAAGATGACCTTGGATTTAGAGCTAAATCTTAGAGTTATTGGTGCTGCCTCTTCTTTTTTATATTGAAGGAGGGAATGAGACTGGTGAATAGCTCCTGTGTGATGAGTGAAATTTTGGATCAAAGTGGATGCTAATTATCAGAGCTGGTTACAGAATAGAGTAGGAATGCAAATATGATCTTTTCTGATTTTATATACAGCAATAGAAATTCTAAATCCCAATTAGGTCCTCAGTTCTATCTGTGCAGCCTTTAAGCTTTCAAATCAAAATTTAAAGGACATTTTCAGTGCAATCTGAATTTATTCTTCATGGTTATATGGTTATATAAGTTCAGTTCTACTAAAAACTGAACAGAAGTCAGCAACTGCTGGACAAGGAGGAAATTATTTCAGCAATTTAGCAGTAACACAAAGAAAAACAAATGGGTATCATAGCACACATGAAGCTACAGTGAGAAAAATTTCAAGTTTACAGAGGTACAAAAATTTAAGCTATAGTCACTGTGAAAGATTAAAAGTTATTTGTGCATTTTCATCACCAAATGTGTACACAGACAGTGGTAAAGTGGTATGGCAATGAATTAAACTTGTCCTGTTTGAAAGATGGAGATGATTTAACAGATCTATGAATCCCTGTGTAGGCTTACAGTGTGGATGTGATTAGGATGGCTTTGGTGGAAACGTTAAGCAACGAGACAGCCTGCACGTGAATTCATATGTTCTCTCAGCTTTCTTTAAGGAAGCTTCAAGAGCACCCCTGAGGTGCCTCTTTAATCAGTTAACTGAGGGAGAAGGAAGAAGAAATTTTACACAACCTCAGACGAAGAAATACAAAACATTACCAGGCCATTAATGAAGTATTTAATGTTGATCTTTTGGTCCCATCAAGGGCTCATTCTCCTAGAATTTGTCTGTAACTATCCCAGTGATATCTTGTTTGTAAAGGATTTTTCTTTTCCTTTTAATTTTTTACAAACATTGGAATACCCAACTTTTCAGGATGCAACAGTTCCCATGAGTAATTCACAACAATCCCAAATGGTTCTGACACAATGAATCAAGCTACTCACACAATAATTCTGTTTTGCCATTGGAAGAGAGAGTAAACACAAATGGTGAGGCATTTTTTCAATGCTGCTCTCAGAGACACAGGCTCACCTCTCCTGGTAGGGGTAATCAACATAACATAATCTTCTCTCAGACTAAAGGAAAACTACTGCACAGGGAAATTATTATTACTGACCTTGTACATCAGTCCTTTAATGGCTTACAAGCTATTAAATTAACATAAAGTTAGACAAACTTATCTCTGTTATTGTTCTAAGGCAGTACTCTCCACGCCTGTTTTCAGACCAGGACTTACAAACACAACTCACAGAGCAACACAGATGCAGATATATGAAGAAAGTCTGCTAAATTTACAGCAATGGGAATCTGCAATACCAAAAGAGGTAAGGTGCCAAGTGTTCTGCTGAAACAGCTGAAGAACACAGCAATCAGTCTCTGATGGTAAGGAGGGTTTGCAATTTTATTTTCTGCTTGGTTTAGTTTGCGTAAGATTAAAGAGCGGTGTGTCAAAGCAACTCCTAACAGTCCCTAAGGTCTTCCAAATTCTTTGAACAATCTAATTTTAGGACCAGGCATGGGAAATTAGTGATTCTGTTCATTTACCTTGTACCAACAGCCAAAATAAATTTTGCCGAAACGACTTTTGCTTTCTAGCAAGTATAGCATCACTGAAGCAGATAAACATCAAGAAATTCCTCAGCAGGGTCTCGGATAACAGCTTCTACCAAAGGCATCTAATATTTTTTCTATATTCAGATGGATGTGTGAGATGAAAAAATTGTGAAAGACACAAATAGAGTAAGCACTCTGGTCTACAACACCATTCCTGTCACTTTATTGTATACCCAGAATCCAGGGGACTACTTTGAAGTTGGTCCATTCATATATACATATGAAAAAAAATATATATATGTATAAAATTTGTCCTATATGTAAACTCAGCTGATCCAGACCTTCATTATTTTAAGAGTGAACTACCACAAGGTACAGGACAGACAGGCAGCTCTTGAGACAATCTTGAAACTATTCTCAGTGAAAACATGTCTCAGGCTCTCAGTAACTTGCATACAGCCACACAGCATTTTGTGTCATACTCTAGTAAACGGAGATACTCAGATTAACAGTTAAATCTGTGTCTGCATCCAGATTCACATGCAGTATTGTTAAGCCCTTCTACAAGATCTTTCAGTTCTGTGGCTATCTAAATATTTCCATTATATTAGTATTTAAACAGGAAAATAAATATTGTATTTATTACATGTATCATCCTAACTGGTTAAAACTCAATTCTTTATAGTCCACGCCAACAACTAACAATAGTTCAAGGTAAGATATTATCAGTATAATACTAAACTCCAATCTCACAAAAAAACTAAACCAAAAATAACTTAAAAAAAAAAGAAGGAAAAAAAAAATAAAGTGTTACTGTAAATGTTAGCAAAGCCAGTAAGTCTAAACTAAAAAAAAAAAACCAACTCTAAAGAAGACACCAGGCACCTTTTAAAATAAGAACTTTATCAGTAACTTTATCCATTTCCCACAACCAAGACCTCACTATCATTTCTAGCTTAGCTATCAACTCAAGTTTGGCCCATGACATAACATTCTAACTACTAAGAAAGAATAATGGAAGCATTTATTAGAAAAGGAAGGGCTGCTTGCTTTATACTTCCCACTTGTTTGCTAACAAAACATTCTGCCTGACTTTATAAAATAGCAGCAGTCAGAATGAACAAACAGAAAAGAATGAAAACCTAAATGGGATACAGTACTCTCCTCCAGTAAGCACCACTTCAATAGCAAAGCACAAAAAAGGTAAAAATGAAACTGACTTTAAATTGACCAATCTTGTTAAAAAAAAAAAAAAGAAAGAAAAAGACTGTCTTTGTTAAAAAATTCTATTTTAACATAAGGAATATTTCCTTCCAAAATCTGGATGTGCTTTATACCAATTCCCAAAACTGAAATAAAGGGAAAAAGCCAATCCTGTCTAATGGTATACTGCATGCTAGACCCTGCTGCTGCCTGCTGCTTAAATTAGCATGACAGTTTTCAAAGAGCTGCAAACCCCACACTCAGAAGAAACAATACATAAACCAACTGATGAGCACCAGAAGCAGGTTCAGGTGCTCCAGACACCAATGTCCGCCAAGACGAGGTTCCCACAGCCCTGCTTCTGCTCATTTTCAGGGACTGTAATTCTACACAAAGCAGAAGGATCCCATTCCTTCATGCAGCGGTAACAGGAGCATCTGTAACAGAACTATTTTTAGAAGAAACTAGTCTACTGCCAGCTGAGAGGAATGAGGAGCTGCAGACCAGGACACCGATCTGCCTGCTGTGCAGGGGATACACCAAGCTCCCCCTGCCCTTCACTAATACCTACACAACATGGACCCCACTGAGAAAAACTTGCTAGAGCCATTTTTTCACATCTCCTCAACTTGCTTCAAGATCTCCTGGACACTCATGACAATTTTTGCACACTTCCAGTCCCAGGCAGCCAATGGGTTTGTGGGTTACACTCTGGTGATGTCTGCAGGCTTCTCCTTGCAGCTCACAGGCTCAAGTATTTTGTAGACAGCTCAAGGCTTTGGTTGCACCACATAATGGCAGGTGCCAAAACCAAAATTTACCTCTCTAATTCATACGCACACTCTTAATCCCCTTCAAAACTTCTAAACTTTCTTCCAATTATTTTGACCCACAGGAAGATATGTGTATCTGAGCACCAAATGATTTCCAGGCTTTTATATTTTGTAAGAGCTCAATATCATTATTCTGGAAATTGCAGTAAAGCACCAGCTCATTAAATGATAATTCTAGCATGAGAAATTTTCAAGCATTAAAAAATCAAAATTTCTTCTTGGCTGTTCTGTGAAATTCATTTCAGACACAGGAATCAAGCACCATTTTAAAATAAAGCATTTTAGATGCTTTAAAATAAATCATTTTAGATGACCCATCCTACAGATCCAGATAAGGCACATCTCATATTCAAAACAAGAAAGTCCTGACATTTCCTCTCAGAAAATCAAGCATTTTGGTAAAGTTTTTACAGAGTACCATGAAACTTTAATGTGTATGTCTCAATCACTGAGAAAGACAAACACAGAGCCATTCAAGAGCACAATTTATTTTTAGCTTAACTGTTGCCCATAGGGCACTATAGAGACATTTTTTCTCTTCTCTCTGCCTTCAACCCCTCAAATAAATCCCCTTTATTGGATTATGGATTAATGCAGCAACTATAGCAGTAAGCTGTTTCCATGAGAGGGAGAAAACATAAGATGTGTACCATCAAGCAGAGTAACATCTCACTTGGAAATTGTGGGTCTGTCTTGGATATTGCATTCATTAAGTGAGAACAATATATATGTTTCATTAAATATATTTTGAACAATATCAATAGCATAGAAATTTAGCACCTGCTAAAACAGTCCCGCAAACACTCTATTAATATAACTACATCTTTCCTTAAAGCATCTAATGTCCAGTAAATCTACTAGCAATTCATTTTAAGTCACTGCTCCCATTAAACAATTAATAGCCATATGCATGTTGAAGAATACATTAATTTAAGATTATGACATAAATTACAGGCTGCCCTTTTAATGCAGAATGGTGAACTACTGATGCTGCTTCTTCTTCAAAAAGAAATTAAACTGTACTATTATACTGGCATCACAAACTGTGATCCCCTCAAACAAACACTCAGAACAGCATTTACCCAAAGATCTCAAAACACTTGACAGATGTGTACTCTCATCTAGTAGAGTATGATGCATAAAATGAAATAGTATGCCCCTGAATAACAGAATTTCAGACAAAGTCAGTGGCAGAAGCTAGGAATAGAATCCCAGTTCTTCCAGCTATCACACCACTGCTCTGTCTGCATTTCCACCTCCAAAAGACTGATGAGAAAGGCAGCTACATGAGTTAAAAATAACCTCTGATTAGCAAGGCAGAAGCCCTATGGAAACCAAATGAGCCAGAGTCTCACTCAAGGCTGAACTAGAACCTAAACTAGAGAAATGGGACATTTTAAGGCCAGGGTAATGTTTTGCTCAAATTAAGTGAAATTGAGTTTTCTAAGACAGCAATTTTTGTCCAGTGAAGTATTAGAAGCTCTCACCTATAAAGCTCTTCTATTAGTCACTG
>VZTN01014961.1:69665-105930 GCA_013400515.1 Erpornis zantholeuca | reverse complement strand
GCCCGCCGGCCCGGGCCGCCCCCGCCGGGCCCGAGCGCGGCCCCTTCCCCGTGCACGAGTGCGTGTTCAAGGGGGACGTGCGGCGGCTCTCGGCGCTCATCCGCACCCAGGGCATCGCCCAGAAGGACAGTCACGGTGAGCGGGACACACCGGGGGATCCGGGGCTCGGGACCGCGTCCCGCCGGGGCGGGAGGTGCGGATGCGCAACCGGGAAATAGGGAATTTGTGGGAGTTTTACGAGGGAGTTTCATAAGGATGTGTGAATCCCCTTTAGGAAGGATTTAGGACAAGGGATGGAATGACTAGATCAGGGGAATGGCTTCCACTGACAGAAGATAGGTCTAGATGGGGTATTGGGAAGGAACTGTTCCCTGTGAGGTGGGCAGACCCTGGCACAGGGTGCCCAGAGCAGCTGTGGCTGCCCCTGGATCCCTGGCAGTGCCCAAGGCCAGGTTTGGACGAGGCTTGGAGCAGCCTGGGACAGTGGAAGGTGTCCCTGCCCATGGAAGGGGTGAGATGTGATGAGCTTTAGGGTCCATTCCAACCCAAGCCATGCCGTAATTCCATGATTTTCCTAATATGAATGAGCAGTGTCAGCTCCAGTACCACCCTGTGCTGGCAGAGCCGCCTTTGCCCAGCTGTTGCTCTGTGTTCAAGACCCCACTGCATTTAAAAGATCCGTTCTTTTTAAGGAGTCTGAGCTGTCACCTGTTTGCTTTGGGGGATGATGAGCCGTTCTTTTGGCTGTTGGAAGAGCAGTCTCTGATATTTCCCCAGGCTTAAAAGAAACAAACCTTTTCTCCCTTTTCTTTTTAAATGCTGTGGTTCTGGATTTTGAGAGAGTTGCTCACAGCTGCTCCTCTGCAAATGCTCTGTCCACATCAGTGTCAGTGGCAGAGGTGGAATCTGATCCTTGTGCTGCTTTGTAATTTGTAAATATTGAATGTCTTGCCAAGCCTTTTAAAAACACTTTAATTTGGGAAATATTTTATACTGGTAACAAATAAATTAGCCTGGGGGATCAGCTTGACCTTCATGGTTAGTTTTATTCTCTATTTTTAATGCCTGTTTCAAGAGTAACATGATCCGTTTCTGCTGGAGAATTCCAAGTTCCACTTGTGTGGTGTCTGAGAAGTTGTGATAAAGGAGACACTTGTGTTGTGTTTCTGATAAGGAGATAGATGGGCTGTGCTGAATTGTGCTCTGTAAATTCAAAAGGGTCACGAAGGTAGAGGGGCTCTGGGACTGGCATGGTGGCAGCAGTGATGGAATTGGGAATTACAGCTGTGTCTGTGGTGGCACTGGGCACTGGAAGGCAGCTCTAGCTGCTTCTGAGGGATGCAGAGTAACACAGGGCTCAGCTCCACACCAGGACAGGCAGGAGTGTTCCCTACAACTGGCACAGCGCTTTCCTGAGGGCAGTGTTCCAAATCCAGCTACAGATCTGTTTATCCTGCCACCTTCATTCCAGCAAATCCTGCTAGAATAAAAGCAGCAGACTTGGGGAGGATTTTTCCCACTCGGTCTATTCCTGCTGCTGCTTCTCCCTGTTCCTCCTCCAGTTCCTCTTCAAGCAACTCAGCAGCAGCAACTTCAGATCTTTACTTGAAGACACTTCCTGGTCCCTCTTTGCTGCCCTATCACCCTCAGTGTGTTTCACAAACACTGATTCCATCCTTGTTTAATCCATATATATCCTATATAAATCTCCAATTAATAGCTCTCTGCTTTCCCAGTTCTGTTTAGGGTTGGGACATTTTGGGAATCTCTGACTCATCATCTTCCTCTAAGTTTTTACTTGAACTGTTCAGAAAAACCTCACAACAAACCTCTTGATGGCTTGACATTCCAAAGGCCTGAGTAACATTTCCTTGTTATTGTTTTCTTCCTGCCTGATTCCATCTGTCACTTGTTTACACTCTGGAACTGAGAATTATTTGGGGAACACTCTAGCTGATGATTTGCTCAGAAATAAGCCAGAGGAATCCTGGGATGTGATAAGGGTTGGACAGAGGGGAGAGGGAACTTACTGTTAATAATCCAGGCATGTTTTAGTGTTGGTTCAGTGCAGGAAAGCCAAATCCTGTGGAATGGGAGACTCCTGCTGTTCTGCTAAAAGCAATTGAGTGTTAATTGAGTGCCTGCCCAGCTCCCTAAATTAACCTCCAAATCACTGCCCAGAGGAAGGCCAGTGTCATTATTCCCAAACAATGAGTTTCCTGGGAGAAGCCTGTAGCTACACCTAGTAGATGACTTATAGTTTTATTATAACATGCATTTAAGAGCTTAAATCCTGGAATAGACAAATCCTCTTGCTGAATTACTGCTGGAAAACAGCTGGAAAGCAGCCCTGGCTCCTTGTGGGTGTGCAGGTGCCTCAGCAGAGGTGAAAAGCCACACGTGTGTGGGGACAGGTGCTGTGTCTGAGGTGTGTTTTTGTGCCAGCAGGACTTGTTTGCCCACCTGGATGTGCACGGGCAGGATTCCAGGAGCTGCTGTAGCACTGATTTCTTGGGACAAGGGGCTGTAGCTGTGCTGGGCACTGGTGAGGCCTCACCTCAAGTCCTGGGTTCAGTTCTGGGCCCCTCACTCCAACAAAGACCTTGAGGGGCTGGAGCATATCCAGGGAAGGGAATGGAGCTGGGAAGAGTCTGTAGCCCCAGGAGAGGCTGAGGGAGCTGGGAAAGGGCTCAGCCTGGAGAAAAGGAGGCTCAGGGGGGACCCTGTGGCTCTGCACAAGTCCCTGACAGGAGGGGGCAGCTGGGGGGGGTCAGGCTCTGCTGGCAGGGAACAGGGACAGGAGGAGAGGGAACAGCCTCAGGCTTGGCCAGGGGAGGCTCAGGGTGGCCAGCAGCAGGAATTTCCCCATGGAAAGGGTGCTCAGGAATTGGCAGGGGCTGCCCAGGAATTGCACACATCCCTGGATGTGTCCAAGGAAGGGGTGGAGGTGGCACTCAGTGCTCTGGGCTGGGGACAAGGTGAGGATTGGGCACAGCTTGGACTTGGTGATCCTGGAGGGCTTTTCCAACCTCACCAATCCTGTGATTCCATGATTCTGTGAAAGTATTTCCCTCTGGATCACAAGATACGCATTTTCTGAGCTACAAGGTGTGGTTCCCTCTCAAATGTGCTACTCAGGAAGGTTATTTCCATCCCCTCCCAGAGCCTGGCAGCATCCAGGATTCCCAGTGCTGTGCTGGCTCCCAGATGTTGGAGCAGCTATTAATAGAAGCAGGAGTTTAGCTGGGTTAGTGTATAATGAGCTGGGATGTGGCTGCCTGGGATGCTGCCAGTGTCCTGCAAGGATGAAATGCAGGACACATTGAAAAGCCCTTTCAGCCCCTCTCAGGCAAGCAGGGCAGAGTTCCCATCTCCATCCCAAATTCCATGGGGCTGCAGGGTGCTGGCATTTCTGTAGCAGCCTCTCCCAGATGTGCAGCACATCCTCTGCACAGAGCAGGTTCTTCCTGCTGACAAAATGGGAGTTAGAAAATAACTCTCAAGCAAGTGTGTGTGTTAGAATTGCATAATTTTGCAGCATTTTTTTTCTCTCGACTGCTCTAAGAAAGTGTTTAAATGTGCAAAATACAGTTAAATGGAAGAACTTTGCATCCTTAAGCTTCCTAAATAAAGTATGTCATGAGCTTGGTAGCAGCATTAATCCAGGAAAAACAGCTCTGGGTGCCTCACAGTGAATATTTAAAAACACAAATACCACCTGTGTTACGAGCATTGCCAGGAAAATGGGGACAGGTTTGAGAGGCTGCTGATCATCTCCAAAGCTTTCTTTGGAAACAACCAAAAGGCAGCTTTGTAGTGAAGGTGCTGTTCCTTCTCAATATGCCCTGTACTGGAGTTGTAAAAAATGAGTACTCAGTCTTTGAAAAATTAATAAAACAGGCTGTTAAATTTTTAATCACTATCATATCTGTGAGTAGCTTTTAACCCAGATATGTCAGGCTGTGAAGGGATCAGACCCTTCAGCCTGTGGGGAGCAGTGGGGTTTGGGCTGTGTCTTTCTCAGAGACACAACTGGACCTCTTTGCCTGGAGTGAGTTCCAAGATGTCATTAAAAACCCTCTCTTGGCCCTTGAAATGTGTCTTAATGTATTTATTTTGACAATTATAATCCACGTGGTTGCTTAGAAAAATGTCACTCCTCTGGTGGGTGTTGGTGTGTGCCTGGGTTAGAGCAGGAACTGGAGTTTCCTAAGGAAGGGATTGCAATGGATTCTGGTAACTTTTAATCTAATCTCTTTTATTTCTATGGTTTGTTTTAGGAAACACTCCTTTACATCTTGCTGTGATGTTGGGACATAAAGGTGGGTAGAACCATTTGTTTTGTTCCCTCTTCAGTGATCCTGAAGATTTGGGGGCAAGAGGAAAAAGGGATTTTTTTCCATTTTCCTGAACATGATCTTGTGTTTCAAGCTAGTGAGGTTTACTGGGAAGAAGATGCCACATAGATTTGGAGGAGAAGAGTGGGAAAAGAAATCTGGGGATTATTCCCAATATCCCATCTCGCCCTGCCCTCTGGCACTGGGAAGCCATTCCCCCTTTCCTGTCACTCCTTGTCCCCAGTCCCTCTCTAGCTCTCCTGGAGCCCCTTTAGGCCCTGCAAGGGGCTCTGAGCTCTCCCTGGAGCCTTCTCCTCTCTATGTGAACACCCCCAGCTCTCCCAGCCTGTTTATTGAACTGGAAATGGGATCTGGCTGCTAATTCCAAGCCTGTTTGCCTGCTCCCTGCAGAGTGATGTTCTTGTCCTGGGCACTGTGTTTAAGGAACCATAAAAATCCCTCGGTGTCATGGCTGGGTTAGTCAGGGCCTTTGTTTATTCCCACAGGAGACAGTTTATTCAGCAGGGAAGTATCTCTTCCTCCCCAGCCTCTGAGCCTGCCACTGACTCATGGCTGTTGCATCTGGAATGACCAGTGCAGTTTCCTGTGGCACCTGTGGTAGGAAAATAACTCAGGAAGTCTCTGTCTTGGTGATGAGACATTCCTTCAGCTCCAGCTGCTCCATCACCTCCAGACAGCTCAGGGTGGCTTCAGTGACATGTGCTGAGGTTCTGCTGTGTTGGGAAACTGAAGAAGCATTTCCAAGGAGCACGTGGGAGCACTGAAACCCTCCTCATTCATTGCACCGTCACTTTTCACCCGTGGACAGAGAATGCAAGTGCAGCCGTGTGGTGCAGTTGGTTACACACCTGCTCTGAGGCTTTCCTGGTGCCTGTTTGCCCTCTTTGGATCCCAGATCCCCCAGGATGTTCTGGCACACAGGGATGTGTTGGTGCCTCAGCCTCCTCTGCCTCCCATACACCTGATGGACTCGGGACTTGCCCCAAATCCGTGTCCCCATGGTCCATTCACCCCTTGGAGAGGGATGAAGGCCCTGAGGTATCTCTTGGTGCATGGGTTTGTGTGTGAGGCAGAGAGAGCTGATGTCACACATTAAATATAAATATCCTTGTTCCATAGTGGTGTGTGTATCTGACATGCAGAAATGTTATAAAAAGCAAAATCCACGTAGCAGGAGGGGCAAGTGTTGAGTGTTTTGTATTTGCTGGCTGATCACCAATGATTTTTAGTGCTGACATTGAACGGGGAAGTGCTGGGAGTACTTGTATAAATGGCTTTGTTTGTTAGAGTGAGTCAGAATCCAGATATGTGTTTTGATAATCTGTGTAGTATCTCTGATATGAATTGCTTTAGTAGAGTTTTATTCTGACTGATCCTGCTGCATCCCTGATGTTTGCTGTAAATAACTGTGGATATTTTGTGGATATTTTGCCCCAGAATGTGCCCACCTGCTTTTAGCCCATAATGCTCCAGTAAAGGTGAAAAACGCTCAGGGATGGAGCCCTCTGGCCGAAGCCATCAGCTATGGAGACAGACAGATGAGTAAGCACCTCTTCATTCATCCAAATTTACCAATTAATCCCAAATTGGGGCTCATTCAGAGCAGGAAGGCGAAGCTCTCAAGCTGTGTTGTTTTCCCACAGCCCTCTTTCATCTCTCTGAAGGGTTTCTCTTAATCAGCTGAACATTTTCTATCTAAGCACGATCGGGCACATCCATTTCCGTGCTAAGAAGTTGCTCTGGGTTACATAAGCAAACTGTTAACTCTGCTCTCACTGAAGGGATTGGGAAAGCTCTGCACGAGCGTTCTGGGTTTGGAATGGGAGGTTCAGGATCCAAATGGATTTTAGCTGTGTGGGATCATCTCCTTGGAGCTTCTCCCTGTGGTCACAGGTTTGTTTATGTAGCAGTTGCCAGTGGGATGTGGCTTTTAGGCTGCATCTCAATAGGTCAGTGGGGAATATCATTTATTATATATTATTCAGATATTGTTTATTCACTTCAGACATGGAGTAGCAAAGGGAAATTATTCTACTGCTACTCACTGGTGGATGTTAATAGTATTTGGTACTGCCATGTGTGGTGGTGCATTCTTACAGCAGAAAACTCACTATATAGTACATCTATCAATGTATTATTAATATATCAATGCATTCATTTATAATTTACCAACAGCATTCTCATGTCAGCTCCTCCCTACTGATTTTCTCAGTGGAGTAGATGTCACACATATTCAATGCCATCTATATGATCCACACATTTACTAATACCTGTGTAAAAACCCTCTTGAATGATTATATGGTTTATTTTACAAACAATTATTGAGGCTTTTCTTCCTGGGGTGATCAGAGCAGGTTAATGTGCACTTACTGTAACTGGGATTAATTTCTCAGAGGTCTGATGAAATGTTCCATTGCATTGTTGGGTTTAAGACCTCAAATAAGACACTCACCTATAATTACCAAACAAACAGAGTTCATGGATTAATTCCTGTGCAGTTTCAGCACTCCTGAGGAAGCTCAAGCAGCAATCCAGGGAAAGTGTTGAAGAGAAGCGACCTCGGTTATTAAAAGCCCTGAAAGAGGTGAGTTGTGCTGTCAGAAACAGGTGGGGTGGAAAGCAGTGACCTGTGTGCTGAGTATGGACACTCTGGAAAACTGTCAGGAAGTTTTTTCCATGTTTTTACCAATCTTTTGCTCTTAAAAGCAATCTTGGCTCTGCTTAAGAGGTCACAGAATTATATTTATTTTAAGATAATTCTTCCTTTCAACTGCTAGAAATTCAAATAAAAGGTTTGTGTAACACGGACCTGCTCATCATATTTGCAATCTCAGAGTTAAAGAATCTCTATTTCATTAGATAATTAAGGCTTTCTTAAATATTGTATCAATGAATAATTTCCTGCTCTTTTCAGTCCCCAAATGCCACTTGCTCAGTGATGGAGGAGATTTTTGGTTCCATTCTCCATCAGCATCCAGCAGCCAATTCCCCTTGGGCGCAGTGAAACATTGCTCAGTTTGGGGACAGCAATTTGTAGAAACCCAATTATTTATCACAGGTTAATGAAATTGTCCCTCTGAAAGCTGAGCTGTGTTGGTGATCCCTGAGCACCCTCGTGGTAGGGTTGGCTTTGGCTGACACGTGCTCTGGAGGCACAGGAGCTGTGACCTCGTGACTTCAGCACATTTCCACAAGGCCACTGGAAATTGGTGTTTGCAATACTCCTGCCTGAAACTTGACTCATTAATTATTGTATAATTAATTCTAATTCCGTGGGGTTGGATGGGATCAATCAGAGCCAGCAGAGAGCTCCATAGGTGTTCTTTAAACACATGTTTACAAGAAATCTTTTGCAATCCAGAGCTTGATAGTTGAATTAGTATTAAAAATGATTAAAAATGGGAGTTCAAATGAGTTACATCATTTTATCTTTATTGATTGTGCTGCAGCTAAAGCTTCAGTAATGTTTAAGTTCAGTATAAATTCAAGTACAACATTAGAGAAAGTTTTCTTTGTTTGACAAACAACCTCTGCCTGTCTTTCAGAAAATTTTACAGTTATTTAGCTTAAAAAACTTGTTAATGCATTCTTCTTTTCTTCTCAGCTAGGTGACTTCTATCTAGAGCTTCACTGGGATTTTCAAAGTTGGGGTGAGTGATTCCATGTCCCTTCCCCAGGGAGATAATGCAATCAGCCTGCAGCACACTTGTTCTCCTCTGGTTTGTGCTGGAACATTCATCAACATCTGAGTCCTAAGGAAAGGACACACAGCTTTTTCCAGATTTATTTTTGCTTATTCACTTCTGGAGCTGAATTCTCTTGTGTCATCCAGTGACTCAGTAAGGGGGGGAAGGAGCTGTTTGCTTTGAGATCCTGGTCCATGGAAGGTGTGGAATGGGATGATCCTTAAGGTCCCTCCCAACCCCAACCAGTCTGGGATTCCATGATTTTATGTGCTTTGTATAATAAATAATAATTTCATATTAATAATTGATTAAGAAATAATTTAGATAATAAAGCCTTAGTCCAAGCTTAATGTTTTGGACCTTTTTTTTCTGCTTTAATTGGAGCCATGCTTTCAGTTGGTGCAACATATAAACTGTAAAATCCCAAAACTCAAATTGTGAACAGCCAGAATTACTAGAATTTATAAATAAATAAAAATTCCATGTGATATTGGAAGCAGTGTGTGCAATTATAAATCAATTTTATCCAATAGGAATACCCCTGGTGTTGGTTGTGTTTGATGGAGATGATGATGGAAAATGCTGTATTTGTATGAAAACACATCCAGAATCCAACTGATGGAATGGTTTTAATGGGAATACTTTGCAGAGGGATCTCAGTGTCCTCATTGCCTTTTCTCTCCCTCCTTTAGTGCCTTTACTTTCCCGAATTCTGCCTTCTGATGCATGTAAAATACACAAACAAGGTATAAATATCAGGTGAGTGCTGCTTTTGTACCCAAATACCTGAGTACCAGGGAAAAGCTACATCCCAGTGGACCTGACAGAACCCCTGAGGAGTCTGGGCACATCCATGACACAGCCTTGGAATTTCAGGCTCTCTGATTATCTCTTTTGAGCTGAATTTAACTTAAATATAGAGCAAGAGCAGTTCAGCTGGATAAGGCTTTATCTACCAGACAGGCCAGTGAAAAACAGGGATTGGATATTTATAGTTGCAAATAAATTCCAGTATTTTGTGGAGGAATGTTGCTTCTTCAGTCTGCAGTTAAAAAAAAAAAAAGTGATACAATTTCTCTCTTTAAAGTGTTTAATGTGGCAAATTCACAAACTCAGTAGGGAGTTTCAAAAGTCTCTTCAAGCTCAGCTCTTCAACTGCTTTAGTTTGGAATCAAATGCATTTTCTGGCATTTTCTTTAGGGGCCGAAGTTTAAAGCAAAGAGGCAAAAATATGATCCTGGGGATTGAACCTGTAGGAAGTTTTGATGTGTTCAAGTTGTAGCTTGGGTGTGTAAAGTGAATTTTTAGGTGAAATTGGAGTCTGGGGCTGTTCCTTCTCATTTCTGAGTGCTGTGCCTGTATGAGGCCTGAACTGAGGAGAAGCAGATAAATACAGGTTTTTCCTTGTAACCAGAGGTAAATCTATGAGGAGTTTTTATCCCTCACCACTTAGAGCTGAAGAAGTCACCCAGATCAGGTTCTTTAAGCACCTTTTTAGGAGAAATAAATTCTCTGCCAATACTAGGTATGAATTGCTACAGAGATCCATGGCCTTGGCTCCATCTTCTTCCCATTATTCAGGTCTGCAGGAGCATTTCCTTTGTGTTGGTGAGGGAGAAAAATTGCAATAGCAATGAAAATAAATCAAATTTTCAAAAAAAGAGTTTGTTTCTTAATCCTCCTCAGAATTTGGGTCATGTCCCATTATTGTTCCTCAAGTCAGGGGCTGTGTAGGACAGTGCTGAGGAGTTGTTTCTCAGTGTGTAACACTGAATAAATTCTCTCCCCACCTCATGCTGGCAGTATTAAATACAATTCTCTAAAGAAAACTTTACCTTTATACCAATTTTTTGCTGATTTCTGCATCCAGGCTTCACTTAAAAAATCCTGTGAAAACCCAGCCCTTTATGTGTTTGTCTGCCATTTAAAAAAAAACCACTTTTCCTGCTTGAAAGCTGAATTTCCTCCTGTGTTTATGGGACATTTTGGTGAAATGTGGGTTTGTTTTCACAGGCTGGACACAACTCTGATAGACTTTACAGACATGAAGTGCCAACGAGGGGATTTAAGCTTCATTTTTAATGGTGACGCCGCACCCTCCGAATCTTTTGTAGTTTTAGACAATGAGCAAAAAGTTTACCAGCGAATACACCACGAGGTAAAGCTCTGGGAAGGGGGTGGGGAACATCCCAGGGTTTTTTGGGAATGTATTCGAGAAAATTTACCTCAGAAATACCCAAAGAACTGCAAATTAAAGAATTTTTTCCTCACTTGGTACAACTTGAGCTGTGAAGGTGCTGTCGAATTTTGTGAGGAAAAACCAGCTTTGAATCCAGATCTCTGATTGGAGTGGGAATAGATTGGAAAGATGTGGTTTAAATGATCATGTGCTGCCTTTAATCTTTCCCCTGGGTTTAACTGAGGTGTCCTCAGGTGGGTTTTCAGAGCTGTTCCCACTGCTTTGCATCCTTTTAGTCACTCTGTGGCCAGTTCAGCTGATAACAACGTGACTCACTGGACCCCCTGTAATTAGTCAAGTCTTTAATTACAGCTTTATCCTCCAATCACTTAAGCAGATGGATTATTGCCTCTGGAAAGGGTGTGGCTGCTGAGCTGCTGGATAAATCCCATTGAGATGCTTTATTCACATTAATATTCAAGATTAAACTATTTGGAAGCCATTTGGCCAGAGATTTTAAAAAACAGTTTGAAAAGTCAGGAAATGCTGCCTCTGGGAAAAGATCCAAAGGACAAGGCTTATGGATTTGTATTTATTTGTGTATTTTTAGAAGAAGTAATCATCATTTATAAGTTCTGCTGAGTATTTTGGAATTTTTCTTCCAGGAATCTGAGATGGAGACGGAAGAGGAGGTTGACATTTTGATGAGCAGTGATATTTACTCTGCCACCTTATCCACCAAATCCATCACGTTCACACGGGCCCAGACAGGGTGGCTCTTCAGGGAGGACAAAACTGTGAGTGGGAGGGGAGCT
This sequence comes from Erpornis zantholeuca, assembly GCA_013400515.1. Lineage (NCBI taxonomy): Eukaryota > Metazoa > Chordata > Aves > Passeriformes > Timaliidae > Erpornis > Erpornis zantholeuca. The sequence goes on along the minus strand of VZTN01014961.1, from coordinate 94,892 downwards.
CAGAGCCTGGTGCTGGGCAGGGAGGAGGGAAAGGCACTGGAAGAAGCACTGGAACAGATTTTCTGGAGAACCTGTGGCTGCCCCATCCTGGAAGTGTCCAAGACCAGGTTGGACAGAGCTTGGAGCAGCCTGGGACAGTGGAAGTGTCACCCCGTGGCAGGGGTGGCACTGGATGGGCTTTGAGGTCTCTCCCAACCCAACCCAGGATTCTGAAAGGATAAGGTGTTCAGGACAAAGGAAAAAATCCCTCTCCCTGTATCCCCAGTTGTCACGAGTTCATTCCATGTGGAATCTCTCTGCTGGACTGCCTTCAGAAGGAAAAACTAGGAGGAAAGATTCTGCTGGGCAGGGGGAGTACAGATTGTACTGGAATGGATGACTTTATTCAGGAGGCTCTGATCTCTGCAGGTTGATTCCAGGGAGTGCAGGAAGGATTCTGTGCATTCCCAACAGAGAAGGGCAGGGATGGAAGTGCTCTGGAAAGGGATTTCACTCAAATTCTTAAACAATCTCTGTTTTAAAGCTTCCCCTGATAAGAAGTACCTGTTCCTGCTGGAGTTCTGGGGCAATTCCAGCTCCATCCCCAAGTTCCCTTATTGCCATTACTGGATACACAAAAATCAAAATGTTGTTATTTTATCTTCTGTGAGTCCTTAATGTCCCAATTCCTTTTGTACAGGAGAGAGTAGGAAACTTTCTGGCAGATTTCTACTTGGTGAATGGACTTGTATTGGAATCCAGGAAAAGAAGGGAACATCTCAGTGAGGAGGACATCCTACGGAATAAAGCGATCATGGAGAGCCTGAGCAAAGGGGGCAACCTCATGGAGCAAAATTTTGAGGTATAATTGATAAACTCTTCCCAGGATGTGGGAGAATAATCTTGCACACCAGCCACTGTGCAAAATACATAGATAATGTTTTTATTTTCTTTTGATTGGCATAATTTAAAACCAGTAAACATGACCCACAAGTATAATTGTGGTGGATGCATTAATGAATTGCCCTGATTAGTGCACACAGGGAGGGATTTCTGTGGTTATATTGGGTATTCAGCCTTAATTTGTCTCTTAGAAGAGATGAGGGGTTTGGCTGTGGCAAATCACTTCAGATTCTTTTAGACCCAACGTTGATTGTGGGGAGTGAAAGGGAAGCCAGAAAGGCAATCGTGTTCCTTTGAGCTTCATTAAAATGGGAGGAAGCCTGTGATTAGCACTAGGAGATCAAGAGCTCTTCAGAAGGAGCCAGGCTTCAGCTGGGAACACACACAGAGCTTTTAAAGTGATTAATTTATTTCTGTGTGAGCTGGAGCTGCTGCCTTGGCACTCAGACCCCTGAATTAACTCATTATGGTGGAGCAGCACAGCCCAATCCTATCGAAGGTGCCCTTGGAGGCCAAACACCTCAGTGGGGGCTGAGAGCAGGAGCTGGGATAAGCAGGGCAGGCTTTGTGGCTGTTGCTGGAGCTGAGGGGCAGTTCCAGGTGGGAATGTTGGGATGAGGGGGGCAGGAGGCAGAGGGATCTGAGCCCTGTTTGTCCCACAGCCTGTGCGCCGGCAGTCGCTGACACCCCCGTCCCCCAACACCATCTCCTGGGAGGAGTACATCTCTGCAGAGAGTGGCAAGTGAGTGCTGCTGGCTCTGAGCCATCCCAGGGACACCTCTGCATTCCTGGCATGGGGCTGGGGGGCTCTGGGGGGGCTCTCTGTATTCCCCACTCGGTTTGTGGTTTTGTGGGGAGGGAGGAACGCTGGGTTTGTGTCTGTTTGTTGTCCAGAGGGCTGGGAAGGGATCCCTGTGTGTGGGAACAGTGCCTCAGCTACAGGCAGGGAATCTTGGAATGCTTTGGATTAGAAGGGATCTTAAAGCCCAGCCAGTTCTACCTCCTGCCATGGGCATTTCTGGGCAGTGGTTAACAAACACTTCCTGTAGGGTTTATTAACACTGCGTTTATGAGGAATTTTCTTGGAGTAGTTTCCCTGTTTTTGTCTTGTCTCCTGGTTTAACAGAACTCAAGAGTAATCTAAATTAAGAGTTTTTTTTATCTTTACAATAAAGTAAATCCTTTGAAAGTAAGGATTCTTTCCTGATGTTTTCCAACCCAAGTTTTCCTTCCTCTAAACCCAGGGTTTCCCTGGGGAACACTGACTTTGCCTCTCCCTCTCCCTCACAGAGCTCCTCACCTGGGCAGGGAGCTGGTCTGCAAGGAGAGCAAGAAAACCTTCAAAGCCACGATAGCAATGAGCCAGGAATTCCCCTTAGGAATTGAATCGTGAGTCCAAGCTCCTGGCCATGGGTGTTATTGCTGCAGGGAATGTTTGAAGATGTTCACCAACTGCAGAGTCCTCCAGATCCCCAGGAGTGGGAGCTGGCAGGGCAGAAGCTGGGAGTGCAGTCAGGCTGTTGAGCAGGGAATCCCCTAAACTGGGAAGCTGTGGGAGGAGCCCAACCCTTACCTGGGTGGGTAAGAGCAGAGTTTTGGGCAGGGTTATCAGTAAGTTACCCCTCATGGGCCTGATCCCACAGAATTCTGAAATGGTTTTCCCCAGCACAAGTTTCAGCACAGAATTGTGTCCCCTAAACCAGTGCAAAGCCAGGTCAGTTCCTCGTGTCCATGGAGAAGGGGGTGGCACCACATCCCTCATCACTTGTGGAAAACAATGCAAGGATTTGCTGTCCTGATGTTGGTTTGTTGTAATTCTGGGTCACTGGGAGCTGGAGGTGGGGTGACCCTGAAGCACTGGGGGTGGAGAAGGGGAATGATGTCATTGTTACCTCCCCTTTGGGATCATGTTTGTCTGTTGCAGAGGGACAGGGTGTGGCAGGAGGATCTGTCATGGGCTCTGCTCTCCTTTGCAGGTTGTTGAATGTCTTAGAAGTCATTGCACCCTTCAAGCACTTTAACAAACTTAGAGAATTTGTTCAAATGAAGCTTCCACCAGGCTTTCCTGTCAAATTAGGTAAGAGCACACAGCAAGTGCTGGGGCTTTAAATACCCAGAATTTGGGGTTGGAAAAGCTCAACCATCCCTCAGCACTGCAAAGGCCACCACTGCCCTGTGTCCCCAAGTGTCACATCCACAGGGCTTTGAAATCCTTCCAGGGATGGAGACTCAGCCCTGCCCTGGCGAGCCATTTCCATGAGAAATTTTCCCTAAGATCCAATCCAGATCTAAACATGTGCACTTATTCCTGCAATATGTTCAGGGGGTGTTTTTTGGAGTTTTGGGAAAGAACTCTCACCTGGGAATGTGTTGCTGGAGATTTCAGGAGTACAGAAGGGCTGGAGCCTTGCTCCAAGGGCAGTGGGATGTGCTGGATTATTCCTTCATTGGAGGAGGATCTCAGGTGTGGAGTATTTTCTAACGTTCCTGTGTTGCCTTTTCTTCAAGGATTACTGGTGATAGATTTATTTTTAGTGAAAAATACGAAACTGTTGCACTTGCAACAGATGGAAATGTCTAAAATCAACTTACTCATGGGATAGATGGTCCCAGCACACGCTGGCCAAAAGCAGTAGCCCCTTTCCTAAGGGATAAAGGATTCCTGGAGCTGCAGGGAGCTGTGTGAACCTGACAATCCTGGACAGGCTGTGCCCTACCTCTGCCATATTTGCACAGCATTCCAGAGCAGTTCGGGTTGGGAGGGACCTCAAATTTCATCCCATTTAGGCAGGGACACCTCCCACTACCCTAGGCTGCTCCAAGCCCCGTCCAGCCTGGTGTGGGACCTTTCCAGGGCTGGGGATTGGTGCCGTTCCTGGCATTTCCTTGCCCCTCACTGTGCCCTGTCCGTGCCCTGCAGACATCCCAGTGTTCCCCACCATCACGGCCACTGTGACGTTCCAGGAGTTCCGTTACGACGAGTTCGACGACTCCATCTTCACCATTCCCGACGACTACAAGGAGGATCCCAGCCGCTTCCCAGACCTCTAAGGGCACTGCAAGCTTCCTGGGGAATATCCACAGCGGCTTCCCAGGGAAAGGGAATGGCTGCACCCACAGTAGAGTAGAGCCGTGGGGCACACAGCAAGGGATGAACTCCATGAGCCCGCAGCAAAGGGAACGAGCAGCAGTGCGGATGTGCTGGCACTGCTCTGGGCATCCAGCCCCTCCAGCTCCCGCTTCCCAGAGCCTCCTGCCGCCATTCCCTTTGGCACAGCCAGTCCTGGCCCGGGAGCTGCCACCCCCCAGCCGGGAGGAGCTGCTGGTTTTTAAATTTTTTACACTCGGGGTGATCCACAAGGCACTGCTGGACCTCGGCACCGAGCTGGGGGCGAGCCCCCCCCCGTCCTTCCCGTGCTCCCTGTTCCCTGAGCTCGCAGCTCGGCCACGGAATGTTGGAAGGTATCCCGAAGGAATGCCTTGGCTGTAGATGAATGAACCAAACGGGCACCACTGACACTTGGATTTCCTCCTGCAACCCAGGGCAGAGCCAGCTGTGCCCTGTGGGGAACGAGGCACCTCCACTTCTGGAGCACCAGCCCAGCCTGGTGCTGTCCCTGCTTCATCCCTCGGTTCCTGCTCCCCTCGCTGCTCTCTGCTCCCTGCCTGGCTCCCTGTGCTGGTGGGGAGCTCTCCAGGGCTGCCTGGCCGGGAATGTCACTTGGTAATCCTTTATTATTTGACCCTCACTTGGGAGAGGTGTCCTGGGAAGGCCTAGCACCACCAGGTCAGTTTGTGTGTGCCCTCAGCAACCTGGAAGACTGGGATGCATGGAGGCACTGGGAAAAGCTCAGGCATTCCCTCTTCCTGCAGGAGGAGCTTGCACTGCACTCGGGGTCGTGGTGGTGCTCACGGGAGCTTTCATTGGGATGTTCCACAGTCATTTCCTGCCTCTTCTTATTTTAATCACAGAGAATCCCAGACTGGTTTGGGGTGGGAGGGACCTTAAAGCTCATCTCATCCAACCCTCCTTCATGGATGTTTCAGTGCTCCAGCTCCTCGAGCTTATTCCCATTCCCAGTGGTTCCAGTCTCCTCATCTGACAATAATCCACCTTTGTGGGGTTTGTTAGGCAGGATTTGTGCAAAAGGCTGATGGTGCTATTTGTTTGTATGAAGAAATTCAGATTCAAGTGCTGTGGTGTCATTGTACAAAAATGTAAATATTTTCCAAATTATATTCTTTGTGCACTGTAGGTAAAACTTTTTCTGGAATTCCATAGAGTTAAGGATCAAAGTTTATAATGAAGAGGATCACTGATGCTCAGTGGAGGGAACAGCTGTGCTGAGCACGAGGGACAAGGGAAGGGCTCAGCACAGGCCAAGGTGTCAGGCACACCTGAGAGCAGGGATTCCAAACTGCTGGAATCTCTGATCCATCCCAAAGAGGCTGCTCTGGGGCAGGACACGGAGGAGGCCCAGGGAATCTCTGTCAGCAAAGTCCAAGTGCACTGGGGTGGGAGGGTGGGGTTGGTCCTTTCCCAGCACCTCTGGGGAATGGGGGAGCACTGGGACCTGTGGGAACAGGGAAACACCAGCACAGGGAAGCTCTGGGACAGGGGAGCAGTGCAGCTTTGGTGTTAATTCAAACTCAAATCCAAAATGAAACTTTAGGGAAAACAAGCAAAGGGAAATGACTCCTGCAGGGCCAGGTCAGGGCAGGTGTGGAGCATCTGCTGGGAATGATGGAACTTGTGCTCTCAAGTGATGATGAATTCCTGACGTGTTTCACACCTCTGGGATGAACTGACACTGCTTGTGCTGCTCCCAGGAGCCAGGTGGGATCCTCTGGGGCACACTGGGAATGTCTTTGGGGCTCAGCTGGAACTCAGATTGGTGCCCTTGGGGCAGCACAGGGCTCTGTCCCCTCTCTGGTGTCCCTGTCCCCTCCCAGGGGTCCCTTCAGGATGTTTTGTGTAGCTGCAGGACATGTGCCAGGTGTGGAGCTATATAGGGCACCCCATTCCTTGGGAATTCCAGGGAGGTTCCTCCCGAAGGTGAATGTCAGAAATCTCTTTCCTCAGTGGCACAGGGAGGATCCATGGATTTGTGTTTCTTTGGATTTTTGGTTATCCCAAATTCATCCCTGGTTCCATGGAAGCGTTGCTGGTGCTGTGGGGCCTGGGCAGTGCAGCCACTGCTGGATCCCAGGATGGATCCTGGGCTTGGAACTGGAAAACAGAATGAGTAGGGACCAGCCTCCTGTGGGACTTGTGGGACTGAGGCTCCCCTGGCTCCATCTCCTCCTGGGGGCTGGTGGCCATGGGGTGTCTGCCCCAAGCCCAGGGCAGGTCCTGCAAGTATTTCCTGTGGTTCCTGTAGCCTCTGGCTGCAGATCCAGGGGATTTTAACTCCCTGGGACACCTGCAGGGTTTGCAGGAAGGGTGGCAGCGAGCTGCTCCCGAGGCTGGTTCTGTGTTGGAATGTGGGCACAGGTTTGGAACTGTCCTTGCTCTGGTTTATCCCAGGGAATCCTGGCTGCTCCTGCCCTCCCTGTGGAGCTGAGGGATGGGAATTCCCTGGATTGTCCCCCAGCTCCCAGGGCAGCCCTGCAGGCTCCCAGAGCTGCTCTCGGTACTTTTCCCTCTTCTGGGATGTGTTTGCTGTCTGAACATTCCGAGTGAGGAGTTCTCACACTAGGGACACTGGGCTGAGCCGGACTCAGCCTGCAGATCCTGAGGGACTACCCACGTTGAGATCCATGTTGATATCCATGTTTTCTCCACTAAAGCCTGTTTTTGTCACTGGTTGTGTTGCATGGACACAGGGAATGTTTGTGGGCCTGGATGAGCCTCTGGGGTGTTCCCAGTCCCAGCTGTGTGTGGGGCACAGGCTCCCTCCCCGCTCCCATGGCTCTGGGAAATGCCTTTTCCAAGCAGGATTGATCCAGCAGAGCCTCACCTCACTTTTCCCCATTTTTCTGAAGGCCAGGTTAGGTGTCCAAGGAGGGTTTGGTGGCTGGGAGTGAACACAGATCTGTGGATTGTGTCTGTGCAGCAGCTCGAGCTCACCTGGGAATGTTGGGGGCACCAGGAGCAGCCTCAGGACAGCCCAGCTGGGAGTTGGTGTCCAAGGCCAGGAGGAGGAGGGAGCTGGCACAGGCTGGGTGGGAATCACATCCTGCTGCTCCTGGGGCTGGGGCTCCTCTCCCCCCACATCCTTTTTCCTGAGGTTTTTTATGGCTCTTAAAAGACATCCAGGAATTTTGCTCAACCCAATTCCAACCTCACTGTGGAAGGATCCCGTGGGTTGTTTCTGAACCAAACTCTGCTCTCCTCTGGTCTTCCAAACTCCTGCTCTGTCCCGTGGCAAAGGGAACTCCCTGGTTTTCCTCCCCTGGAGCTGCTGTCTGGCCACTGCACTCCCCCCACTGCACTCCCCCCTTCCTGCGTTGAATCTGTTCCTCACCCCCGGATGTGTTTGTGCTGGCATCCCACAGTATTCCATTGATATTCCCAGAACCCTCTGTTATTTTACTGTCTCTGCTCCTGAGTTGTAATTCCTGCCAGGAGAACTGCGTTATTTAATCCGGATTAACCAATTCCTGTAATGCTGCAGTTTCACTTTTCTTTTCCTGACAATTTGTAACTCCCATGGAAAACGAGTCACCTCTCCTGCGTTTTCCTGTCGTCTGCTCTCTGTTTTTCTCTTCCCTTCACTCATAGTCACTTTGGGTTGTATCATTTGTTAGAATAAAGACCAAACTATGCTGTTGGATTTGGAAACTGCTCCACCTGTGCAATCCAGGCTTCCCTCTCCTGTCCCGGCGCTTCCCGGGCCTGGGCTCGGAGGGGAGGGAACGAGCTCCTGCTGCTGCGTTCTGCAAGGGCATTTTCTTGGTCATTTTTTAAATAAAATCCTGCATTTTCATTACAGCCTCTTCTCTGTGAATCCTGGATTTTATGGGGAAAGGATGTGGGGAGCAGCTCCTGGCCTCACCCAGAGCTGAGGGAGCCATTGGGAACAGCTGCCTGGGAGGGAGGGGGGAAAAGGAGCCTGAACTGTGTCCATTCCTTCCAGAGATTTCACCTCCTCCATCCAGGAATGAGCTCCCTTGGGTCCCAGGATGGGACACAGCTCTGGGGGAATGGAGAGCAAAGCTGGGGATGTCCATAGAGGTTTTGGCCTTGCAGAAGCTTGGGGGCTTTGAGGGAATTTTTGGTTTGGAGTTTTCTTTTGGCTTTGAGGGAGATTGTTTGGGGCTCATGGGTTCTTTTGGGTTTGGGATTTTGGTGTTTTTGAAGGAGGGCTGGGGGTTTTTTTCGGTGGGAGTTTTGGAGGGATGGGGTTGAGGTTTTTGGTTTTCAAACTGAGCCTTGCTCTCCTGCCCCCAGCATCACCCCCTGAGCTCAGAGCAGGGCCTCCCTCTGTAGGTACAGATCTGCTATTTCAAATCTGTTTCCAAAGGGGCAGGAAAACTTCCAGGAAGGGCTTCAACCATTCCCAGTTAAAACAAAGATTTCTGTAACTGCAGTTGTGGCCCTGAGGTTGCTCCAACTGATCCCTGCCAGGCTCCTCTCCCTGCCCTCTGGCACTGGGATCCATTCCCTGTGTCCTGTCCCTCCATGCCTTGTCCCCAGTCCCTCTCCAGCTCTCCTGGAGCCCCTTTAGGCCCTGGAGGGGCCCTGAACTCTCCCTGGATCCTTCTTCTCTTCCTTTTCATCCATCAGCACTCCCACATCCCACAGCATCCCATAAACCTCCACATTCCCATTTTAGCCCATTTCCCCCCCAAAAAAGTAAAATAATTCCTTCTTCACTGTAACAGGGAGATGAAACCAAGTCCCCTGTAAAGAATGAGGTAAAGTCTGGCGCCTCCAGCAGTGGAAATAAAACCCAGGAGGTTTCTAGGAAGAGGAGTTGAAGTTTCAGGGTTTTATTATCAAAGTTTTGTAAAACATTTTCCGAAACTGTACATCGACATGGCACAGACTGTCGGCTACTTTTGTCTCTTTACCTGCACAAAAGTAAAAGCTCTGGAGCTGCTGGAACTAAGGAACAGCTTTGGGTAACTACTCTGCAAATACCATGGGATCACCGAGTGCGGGAGGGAGGGAACGGCCGGGACAGGAACACAAATTCATCTGTTTGTACAACTTGAGATCAAGTAAAAAGTACATTATCAATGGACTTGCTTTAAAAACAGACCAAGGTCATTTTAAAATGCACTCCCTGCTGCAGTGGGTGAGCTCCTGAGCCCCCAGCCCTGGGTGAAGCTGCTCCCTCAACCTCCCTCACTGGGCACGGGCAGGATTCCCCTTCCCGAGGTCAGCCCATTCCAGCTCGCCCCAGACTGAGCTGAAGGGACATGGTGGAGAGAGAGCCCTCAGGAAGGTCAGGGCACTGAACCCTGGGCAAAGCCAACCAAAACCCACTGGGAAACCAAACCCAACTGAGCCCAGAGCGTGGCTTCAAACCACAACTAAAGCACAAAGAGCTGGTGCCATCCAAGGCTGACTCCAGAGTGTCCAGGAGGCCCCCAGTGGCTGCAGGATGGGGAGGTTGTACCACACTCCTGGGGCATTCCCACACTGCTGTGGCAGGACAGGGAGGTTGTGCCACACTCCTGGGGCATTCCCACAGGACAGGGGGGTTGTGCCACACCCCACGCTCCCAGGGCATTCCCACACTGCTGGGCCCTGCTGGCTCAGCCTCCGGAGGGAGGGAAGCAGGGAGGGAGGGAGGGAGGGGTGGCCCAGCCCGTGCAGCGGGAGGGACGTGGAGCCTGGCCCGGCCCCGGTGGGGCCCTGGAGCAGGGGGTCCCTGTCTCAAGCTTTGGGTGTGAGTTAGTATCGGGATGGACAGACCATGGAGAGCTCGGAGCTGGATACATCTAGGTTGAGGATTAACAAGTACAGCATAAAGGATCACACTGGAGGGGCTGTGGGTGGGCTCAGTCGCTCATGTCCATGTCCTCCTCGTGGTGGTCATCCCCGTTCACCTTGGACTCCCTGCCCGGATCCGCGCTGCCCTTCTCGGCTCCGGGCTCCTTCCCTTTCGGGGAGGGAGCATCTGCCACCTTCTTCTCCTCCTTCTTCTCCTTCTCGCTGTCGTAGCCCTGTTCCTCCTCATCGTAGTCCCTTGTGACCTGCTTTGCCAGGGAAAGGGACACGTTAGCACCTCCCCATGGGCTGGGGCAGGGGGGATGTGGGGCAGGGCTGGGAGCAGCTCCAGGGGTTTAAGGAACATACTTTCACATCCTTGTCGCTCTCAGATTTCCGGTCTCGATCCTTCTCCTTGTCTTTGCTCTTCTTTTTCTTGCTCGTTGACCTCTCCCTCTCGTCTCTGCTCCTCTCCTTGTCTTTATCCTTCTTCTTTTCCTTTTTATGCCTGTGAGGAGCAGCAGGGAGAGGCTGAAGCCAATCCCCACCACCCCATTCCATGGCCAAAACTGTGTCCAGAGCATTACCCACAGCTCCCAGCAAACCCAAGGGAAAATGGCAGAGTGCAAGTAGGTAACAGCCTCTGCTTTCAGGAAACACCCCAAATCCCAATTTCCCAGCTCTGGATCAAACACAACACCACAAAGCCAAGGCTGAGAAATGCTGTGGCAAACAGAACCGTGGGATCTCCTGAGCTGAAGCTACAGGGATCATGGAACCCAAATCCAGGACAGTAAGAACAGTGATGCTCCCATGTTTTACAGAGGAGCACCTCGAGTTCTGGGACAGGGTCACAGAACACCCAGGCCACCCAAAATCAGTTGATTCCCACTGTGCAGAGCCAAAGGGACTGGGAATGGTGGCATGTCCTACTCCAACCACCCCTAGAACACCCACGGAGCTCCCAGCCAAGCCCAGAGCAGCTCTGTAAAAGCAGCACAGATCCCCCCACAAACAGAATCCCCTGGGAGCCTCCCCACAGTCCCAGTCTGGGCATTTCCCACCCAGACACCATTTTTTCCAGCCCAGTGTTCCCCTGACCTTCTGGGTGATGGGGACCGGGACATTTTCCGTTTGGGAGACCTGGGTTTTTTCGGGGAGCGTGTCCCACTCCGGCTCCGCCTGCGCCGCCGCTCTCTGCAGGGACACACAGCAGCTTTGGAAATCACTGTCTGCTTGTTTAAAGCTACAAATGCATCCCTAACTCCAAACCCAGCCCTGCTCACAGGGTACTAAAGAGTTGCTAAAACCACAAGTACAGTTTGGAAGTTTAAAAAAAAAAAAATGAAACACTTCTGCCCTGGATTTATTCCTTAAATCAGGAAGAGTTTGGTAGTTTGGAGGATCAAACTCTGACAGAGCAAGGAGAAACTGTTCTAAGCCCAAAGAATTTGCCTCAAACACTGCAGGAAAATGGAAGTATCTTACAGACACAGGTGGGACAGGTGCTCTTGTGCCTGCACAGATACATCCACACTGGAATCATGATCCAGTGGGATCCAGGCATCCTTTGGGTTGGAAGGGACCTCAAAGCCCAGCTCCTCCCATCCCCTGCCACAGGCAGGGACACCTTCCACAGACCAGCTGCTCCATCAAATGAACATTTTTTTCTATTTAATATTAAAATGGGAACAGAGAGCAAGGAAAATCCCATTTCTGTACCTGCTTGTGCTTCTGGATCTTCTGGTTGTGCTGTAGCTTTTGGGGGGAGTTTTAGAACGTTTCTTTTCCTTCTCTTCCTTCTTTTTATCCCTTTTAGTAGAAGAGAGATTGAGTGTAAGTCACTTTCAAACCATCCACCAGCACTTCCTAATCTGCTGTACAGGGGGAGGAATGCAGAGCTGGGAAGGGCAGGGGTGGCTCCCCAGGCTGAGCCCCCCCAGGAGCTCCATGCCCTCCCTGGACACACTCCAGCCCCTCCATGCCCTCCCTGGACACACTCCAGCCCCTCCATGCCCTCCCTGGACACACTCCACCCCCTCCATGCCCTCCCTGGACACATTCCAGCCCCTCCATGCCCTCCCTGGACACACTCCAGCCCCTCCATGCCCTCCCTGGACACACTCCACCCCCTCCATGCCCTCCCTGGAGAGAGCAGTGCCAGCCCTGCCCTGACTCCTCAGAGGCAGTACCTGGTTTTGGATGTGCTCCTAGACCTCCTGCTCCTCTCTCTGGAATGAGATCTCCTTCTCCTGGGACTTTTGGATCGCCTCCTGCTCCTGGATTTGGAATGAGACCTTCTCCTTGATCTGCTCCTGGAGCGTCTGCCAGGACACAGCAACACAGAGGTCACACAAAGGACACTGGGAATGTTTCCAGCCCAGCTGCTCAGGGCTAAGGAAACTCCAGAAATGCCAACAAATCCTCCATCCACAGCTCTCCCTGTGCTGCACAGGAGCTCTGCTGATGCCAAAATGCCAATAAATCTTTAATCAAACCCCAGTGTCCCTTCCAAGAAGGATTTTTGCAGGAATTGTTGCAGATGTGGGAGGGGTTTTTCAGGAATTGCTCAGTCACCTGTGTCTGGATGAAGAAGGTGTCCTCCTCCTCCTCGAGCGTGACCTCGACCTCGAATGTCTTCGTTTTTCATCTTTTTTGTCTGAAAAGGGTAAAAAGCAGAATAAAAACCAATGTTTTTTTAGTATTTAAAAGGATTTTCTAAAGGAAAGGACCTGGAGCTTCCTGTAATAGATCTAAACCAAGCTGATTCTGCCATTTGAAATCAAGGCTCAGCCATCTCTCAGTGTCTTCACAAGAAGAAAAAACAACCAACAGAGAACAGAGTAAATGTGGCATAAAGTAACAACTTTTATGTGGCATAAAGTAACAACTTGTTACTTCATGTCACATTTGTGACACAAAGTAACAAGTTTTAGGCAAAACTGGAGAAGTCAAAATTCAGCAAAAAACTTCATTTAAGTCGGTGAAAAGCTGATGGCTGCAGGGCAATGGGAAATGCTGTGAAAACCCTAGAATCTGCCATTTTGTGAGGGGCTGAGGAAGCTCTCAAATGATTGAATTTCCCACAAAAGAGCCTCAAGCAAAGCAAGAACAAGAACAGGAGCTCTGTTCTTTCCTAACAATCATTAGAGGGCTGCAGAACTGAAGAACATTCTGTGTTTCCAGAGTTCAAGTTCCTGCCTCTCAGATTTGGTGGCTGACATCTGTGGGAGAGCTGCTGGAGCTTGTTCTAAAATGCAACCTGCTGAAAGAAGCTCCAAAAAGAGAATTATTTCCAAAACTTGCCCAGGTTAGGAATGAAGATCAAGGAAAGCATCCCTGAGGAGCATCAGCAGGGTGCCAAGTGGAGAGGCCAGGAAATCTATGTTCCCTTGGAATCTGAGACAGCAGCAGGAACTCCCCTCAGGGAAGCTTGGGTGGTTCAGAGCCTTCAAATGAGTGAATTTTGGGGAAAACAACAGATGAATTCCAGGCCATTTCTGCAGGACACACAGAGCATCCACTACAGGATGATTCAAAGCCCAATAAATGCATTCCCTGCAATCCATCAGCTTTTACCCTGTGCTGTATCCAAGCTCCATGGGGGCTGGAATGGCTCCTTCCAGGCTGGAATTACCTGGCTCTATAGCAGCAGAGATTAAGGACTGTGCTTCTCGGACTCTCTTCATGGCCTCTTCTATTTCTTTACTGGAGGTATCTGATTTCAGACTGGGGGACACAAGACCTGCAGCCACATGGTTCAACCTGATCAACAAAAAATGCCAGAGGTTCAGGACTGAGGGATGCAAGGGATGCAGGTGTGCATTGTCAGACTGAGCCAGTTCACAGGATCAGGGAATCCTGGAATGCTTTGGAGGGACATTAAAGTCCATCTCATCCCACCCTGCCATGGGCAGGAAACCTCCCCCAGCCCAGGCTGCTCCAAGCCCCTTCCAAGCTGGGATCAGCTCTGGCAGGACAGGGATTGTCCTGAATCCCCAGGGACACTCCCCAGCAGGGCAGTACAAGTGTTTGGAACACTGGTGCTTACTTTGGATCCACTGTGCTCATCAGTTTGAGGAGCTGATCTGCTGCGAGAGACTGCAAGGGAAAAACAAAGTTAAAACCAGGCTGGGAGATGTGGGAGCTCAAGAGAACCTTCCTGGGAATGTCTCCTTCCTGGGAATGTCCCCTCCCAGCTGGAAAACCAGACCAGAACCCCCCAGCAAAGAGGAAAGGCCCCATTGGGCTGGTGGGACTGGGGCTACTGGGAGGGTGGGAACATCCCAATCCAAATCCCAATCCCAATCCCAATCCCACCCTGGGGATTTCCCACAGGAACCAAACCCAGCCCTGCCCTGCAGAGGATCAGGAATGAAAACACAAATGGATAAAAACCACCAATGGATAAAACCACCAATGGATAAGAACACCCTTCTGGGATGTGTTTATACCTGTAATTATGTATCAGTTACTCTGTGCACAGAGTATTTCTGTTACTGCAACAGAACAGAGCTCTCTCTAAGCTGTCTGCCCACTGAAGGCCTCAAGGCTAACTTATAAACATCCAAAAATCCAGGAGAAAATCTATTTTAGAGCTCTTAGGAGAATCCAGGTATATTATGATCAGTCACTTCCTGCACCAGTGGGGTATTAGGAAGAAAATGTTTCATCCTCACTCATTTTCTTTACAATGAACCCAAAGTTTCATTTTTTGAAATGTTACAATCTGCTGGTTTAATGTGCAAAAATCCTCCATCACCCTGAGTTCACATTGTTCTTATCTGCCTTTAAATTGTTTTTTCCCATTTGTTATTTCATTTTCACCCTCATTTTCTTGCTCTTCTTCCACATGGAATACATTAAAAATAATTAAATGATGGAAGTAGCAATGCATTAAATTATTGCTACTCCTTGTTGCTGTAAAACACTATTTGGTTCTTACCTCTTAAATATTTTATTTACAAATATATACAGTGTTCAATACATTGATATCTTTTTATTTATAGAAATATACTCAATTTTCTATTACTTAAAAGCCTTTTTTATTCAGCTCAATCTAATGAAGTTTCCTCACATTTTTGACACCTACAAAATTAAAAAGTCAAACTATTTTTTACTTGAAGAACAAGGCAGGTTCATGGTAATGACACATATTTGAAATATATTATTAAAATTATTCCTTGGCCCCTTCCAACATTTAATTTGATATTCAAGGGAATTTTTTTTTCCCAAGCAGAGACCAATCCCTGGAATTTCCAGGCAGTGGCTGTGAACTGATACAAATGAAAACCACTCTTAAAGCAGGAAAGAGGGGGAAATAAAGGATATTTTGGCATGAGGACATACCTGGGAGTTCAGGTTTGCTCCAGGAAGCCCAAGAGCAGCAAGGGCAGGGTCGAGAGCAGGGGCTCCTAAAGCAGCTAAAGGGACAGCACCAATCTGTGACAGAAACAGCAGTCAGGGCACAGGCAGTGCCAAAAACCCCTCAGGGAGATCAGCATTTCCCTCATGGGCAGGGGAAATAAAGGTGAAAGAGTAAAGTGTTTCAGCAAATTGAAGGGGTACTTTAAAAAATATGTTATTTTTTAGTGTTAAAATGGAAATTCATGGTAAGTTTCTGAGGAAATCACCTCGTTTGAAATTCAATTTAGGGTTGAGCCAGCCTTGGTTTGTTACAAAGGCAATTTAACAATGTTGCATCACTGCAAATGTCTCAGTTTGGTTCAGAAGCTGCTGGGAGAGCAGAAGCTCCCCAAGGCAGCTCATTTTGGGCCAGCTCAAGTGAGATGATCCAGAGATGATCCAGACAGACACCCAGACCCAAGACACACTTCCAGGATGTGCTTGAAGCAGCACATTCCCCAAAAATGGATGTGGTAAGCACATCTCACCATGGAGGGGCTGGGAGCAGCCTGGCCTTCAGAGACACAACTGAGATGAAGGTTTAATTAATTAAGGTGGCTCAATGAGCATTCCCAGAATTTATATGCAGTTTTTGGTGAATGAAATCTTTTGGGTTGTATTTGGTTCTTCCAACTCCTTCCCTGGGTTTCAAAGGTTAAATTTAAGCTCTTCCCTCCTGAGCAGCTCCATGGCCAGGGGGGTCCTTCAGTGAAGCACGAGCTGAAGTGGGTTTGATAAGTGCACAATTAACGAGGCTTTACTAGGATTAATTTGCCTCTTGCACTTTGATTCTGTGCCCTGCTAAGAGCTGAGCTGTGACTCTGACTTCTCCCACAACGTGCAATTCTCACTGTTCATCTTCCACAAGAATTCCTGTGGGTTCACAGAACCAGGCTCCAATTTTCCCCTCAGCTGGAGGATTAATGGAGGGAATCTCACAGCGTGGCAGCTCCTTGGACTTGAGGCATTTAATATCTGGGAGATGTCTACTGCTTGTCACATCTGTGAAGTACAGGGGGTGAGAGGGATGGAGGGACAAACAAACAGGGCCCTGAGATAGCAGGAAATAAGGGAATAGGGAAATAAGGATATCTCATGCCCGGATTCCCATCGGAGCTCTCCCAATCCATCAGGGTTGATAAAACACTCTAGGAATTGCCATTAGCACATCAATCCTGAAAGAAACAGCAGGAATTAAGTGGGAATGCAGCAGAAGACATCCAGTGTTTGCCCAGCCTACCTGAGAGAGAGGGTTGGGAGTGGGCAGCAGGCCACCCCCGGGCAGCAGCCCTGCCACGGCATTAGCTGGTGCCAAGAGAGACAAAGCCTTAGTCTCATCAGGAATGACTCCTGCAGGGAAACAGCCTGGCATTAGAGAGCATCCCAGCCCAGAGGCACCAAATACACAAATACACCCAGCAAAGTCTCCCTGATACACCACCTGAGTTTGTTGAAAGTACTTATGTTGGCTAAAATACAAAGCTTGATGGCTATTAATATTTAGCATTAACTTTTTTTGTCAGAATGCAACTTCAATGGGTGACAATTTTGACTGTTCCTTTTTCTCTACAAAAGGTTAAGTTTCTAGAGCAAAAAAAATAGCACAATACACACTACTTTGTTGTTAACACTGCCAAGGTTTCATCACCTGTACTCGATTTTTAAGTCATGAACCAAACGTAAGCAAGCACAGTCGGTTCTCCAGGGGTGAGAGTGCTCTCAACTTTCAAAAGCTGTTTTATGAACAACGACTCGTGTCGGCTGCTTCACTACAAAGCACACAGAAAAATCAAGATACACAAGACAAAAAAAGTTGGATTTAGGGGTTAATAATATGGTACAGTTCACTATGTTTTTCTTTTACACCTACCATACAAATTTTGGCAAACTTAAAAGAGAAGGGATGGGTGTTTTGGGTAGGGCTTTTGCTGACGTGGCACATGGAATGCGATCCCTGCGGCTCTCCGGGAATGCTGGGGGTGTGTCTGTGGCTGGGATACACACAGGGATGCTGGCACATTCCTTACCTGTGCAGTAAAATGCATTTGTTCCAATATGTGCCAGCTTAGAGTACCAACAATGCTGCTGCCACCTGCCGTGGCAGAGGGGACTTGTGGCCCAAAGTCTCGCAGCCAGCTAAGACCAGGGGTTATTTCACTGCCTGCTCTGCACACAGAGTGCTCAGGGCCCTACTACAAACAATTGTGGAGGGAGTTTTTACTCTATCCAACAGCAAAAGCCCTATACAGATGGATTAATTTGTTAATGTGCCCAAGCCCCCAAAATGAGAGTTCAATAAAACAATTGTACTATATATTTGCAAATACCAGTAGTGTTTCTGTAATACATATTAAGAAACTGCATCTCATCATAAAACATACAATATGTACAGGGCACTTAAGAGAAACTGGATAAGCTGCAGAAGAAAACTGTTGGGTGGTATTTTCAGCAGGGCCTGGTATATAGTTCAGGCTGAACCAGGGAAAAGAACTGTAAAACACAACAACAAAAAAGAAAAACCACTGTTAAATAAAGGTAATGGTTCCTCCCACCTATACTGAGAAGTGCCGATAATCTACACAAATGTACAATACACAGCACTGATATCTGGCTCGTGGCACTGAGCTGGCAGCACTTTAGATACCCAAAGTTATGGAGGGACAGGGGAAAAAGGTCATGGAGGCAAAGGGCAGGAATGCATAAATATATCAACATACCTACAGAGAGATTATGGGGTCATTTGGCATGCAAAATTATGTCTCAAGAGGATATTTATCAATTACAGCTAAACATTTCAAATTAGTGCAACTACAACATTTCTGGCATCTAAATACAAATCCTCAGACTTAGCTCGAGACACCTCATAGAAGATCTGCATCCATTAAAAAAAATTCATGCATCTGATCCTCTAATTGTTTCTTTAAAAAGTATTTAAATAAACTACAATTTAAAAAAAGCAATGAGGCCCCTCACCAGTTAATTTTCATGCTTCAAGAGCTTTTTTTACTGCTGCTTTGTTAGAACCATGAAATACTGCATGAATGTGTAGAAATGAAAGAAAAAGAAACAGACAAAAGAAACAAACATTAACCAAAGAGCCTAAACACCCCCCCCAGCCATCTTTAACCTTAAGAGATCCTTCCAAATCTAGGAATTAGCCCAGAGAAAATGACAAATACTAAACCTTACCGTAGCCTTTGTGTATAGTTCTATAACACAAAGCAACAGCCAACACCAAAGTGTCTGTGTGAGCTAAAACTTGGGACAGGGGGGGAATTATTGCACTAAACAGATAATAAACATTTGCTTTAGTGACAGGCAATAATCACACAGGTTCATTAGCACAGCAGAAACCAGAGAGAGGAGGGCCCCGTTCAGCACATGCCTGGCTTTAAGCACATCAGCAGTGGCACTGCGGGTTGGGGAAATGCTGCTTCTCCTGCAATTGGGACCCTGGCAGGCTGAATTTTTGGGGGAAAGTGAACTCCAGCACAGGGATAAAAGTATGGGGGTTATTCAACTCAATGCTTTATTGGCTGAACATCTCTCTAGTGATGTGCCAAGGACATTAAATTCTGAGCTGTTTGACAATACAAGGTACAGCCCAGGAGTGACTCCTTAACAGGCCCAGGAAAATTATTCTACTTTAAGAATTTGATTTTTTCTTGAAGCAAAGCTGCTGGGTGGGTTTCTCTATGTGCCAGATTTATCCACAGTGGACAAAGTCAGACTGACAAAGAGTAAAGGGGGTTTATCCTTGTAGGAAGAGTTAAACACTGGCATTATTCCCATGGGCCTTGGAGAATATTCCAGCACAAGCTCACTGGACTGAGGCTGTGTTTAATACCCACGCAGGGACAAGAAGCCTTTCAGCTCTGCTGTTCTCAAGCAGTGGCAGCAGGAGCAGTAGCTCCATTGCAGAAGGGGTTCTGTACCCTCAGGAAGCAGCAGGGCTCAGTCAGAGGCCACACTGCACATTCCTACACTCCAGGAATTAAGTTGGGCATATTTTCAGTTTAAGTTTCGTATCTTTTAAGCTTAAGGAATACAAAGATAAGATAAGACAGCTCCCCAGGCCTAAAGAGACAGCTCCAGCATGACAGATTACAGGTGTGAACCCAGGCCATGTACCAAACTTAGCACTGTAGTATGACTTAATCTGCAAGATTTTATTAAATTCAACCTTTCCCAGAAGTAAATCAAGAAATGCACAAGTACAATGGAAATCAGTTACTTCTAAAGCAAGTCTAGAAGAGTTTAATAAGACTTCTGTAAGAAGAGGTGTCTTCTCAGCACTTTGCTTTTAAGGTAAGTTCCAAAAACCCTGCTCATTGCCTTTCAAATTACTGTAACACCCTAAAATGTAAAAATAAAAAGAAGAAGAGAAAATGTAGTTAACAAGTGGTTACACCAGGAAAACACTTGGGGACTTGAGTGCTTGCTGGCCTTTAGTTAATGGCTAGAATCCCCTGTAGCTGCAGAGGACCCACTGTTTTTCAGTCATCTGGAAGGGCTTTGCATTTGCCTTCTCCACTACAAAAATCACACACACAAATAACAGAGAGAAGAGTTTATTATTTAGTGAAATTCTATTAAATATATCAAGGATGAACAAGAAAACTTGGAATTAAAAACTAGGACCAGTGCCCATGTGGCACCTCTTGGAAGTTGTCACTTTTGAATTAAACCATAATTATTCAAACCCTTGGTATACTGGACTCCACAAGGAGAGTGAGGGCCTTTTTTGGGGTTGTTCCCAAATAAATGCAGTGGCAGCATATCCCAAAGGAATGTTAATTCCTCTCCCATGAGCTCTCAGGGAGGGAGAAACCATTCTCATGAAGAGAGTGAAAGTGGCAAACAACTATTAAGGTAAAATTTCCTTAAAATATTGACCTGTTTGCATTACAGTCCGTTTGGGAAAGTGTCTCATTGAGACTGACACAGAGCAAAATTTGCATAGAACTCTGCCTAAAATGTTATTATTCTACACTTTAAGACACGCAAAACTTTCCACTTTGATTTGGTGTCACTAAGTAAATAAAAGGATCAAATGCAGGGGCCAAAGGCAATATACCAAGGGTTTCAGAATGGCAATCTCTGGCACGTTTGACATTGGACTACTGTTAATTTTTGTGCACTAGACAGGAATCAACCACCACCCAAAGGTGGCCCCATAGAACATCAAACAAGTTACAAACCTTCAGCATAGGGAACGACTATGAGGGCTCTGTCAACGAACACAGTGTTTGTCAGGTGCTGGGCCACCACGGCCGAGTCGGGGTCGTGGAACTTTACAAAGCACACGCGTGACGACACCGGCAAGGGGGAGTCACTGCAAGAGACAGAGAGAGAACCATCACTCAGGGACTGCAGGAACCACAGAGGGACAGAACCATCACTCAGGGACAGAGGCATCACTCAGGGACTGCAGGAACCACAGAGGGACAGAACCATCACTCAGGGACTGCAGGAACCACAGAGGGACAGAACCATCACTCAGGGACTGCAGGAACCACAGAGGGACAGAACCATCACCCAGGGACTGAACCCTCACTTAGGGACTGCAGGAACCACAGAGGGACAGAGGCATCACTCAGGGCCTGCAGGAACCACAGAGGGACAGAGGCATCACTCAGGGCCTGCAGGAACCACAGAGGGACAGAACCATCACTCAGGGCCTGCAGGAACCACAGAGGGACAGAACCATCACCCAGGGACTGCAGGAACCACAGAGGGACAGAACCATCACTCAGGGACAGAACCATCACTCAGGGACTGCAGGAACCACAGAGGGACAGAACCATCACTCAGAACCTGCAGGAACCACACCAACCAACCCCAAAATGACACTATTTGTTACACTGCCTCACTTGGAGCTCCTCCTGCTTTGAGACAAATCCAGAGGAGAATATCCCCTGGTAGAAAGCAGGTTGTAGTTACCCCTCCCCCACCAGGTTTGGGAACAGAGAAAAAGTTCCTCTGGCTGTTTTTTTCCTTCTCTCTCTTCTCAGGCTCAGTTTAAAGGCACAGAAAGGCATAAGATTCATTTTCTGGGCATAGGGCAGACGATACAGGATATACCATAAAGTCACTCCAAGACAGAGCTGAGCCTTAGCTCTGTTCTCACTTGGAGCTGAGCATTAGTTCTGTTATGAGCAGTAAATCCATGAGTGGTAAATCCACCTAAATGCAAATTCCTCCCTGGTTAGGAGGAAAACTTGGCTGAAAAAAGAGAAAAAGTTACCAATTCTGTTTCAGTTAAACCCTGTGGTTTCACACTCCCTGCTTTAGGCCCTAAATTACTTTTTAAGGTAAATTGTGAAATGAAGAGGGTGATGATTAAAGGGTGGTTGTGACTTGTGACAAGGGCATGTAGGGGCAGGGCAGCAGTGATGGCTTTAACCTGACAGAGGGCAGGGAGAGATGGGATATTGGGAAGGAACTCTTCCCTGGGAGGGTGGGGAGGCTCTGGAATAGAATTCCTAGAGAAGCTAGGGCTGAGCTCCTGCCTGTCTTTCCGCAGGAAAGAACAAACACAAGAAATTTAAGGAGCTCAGGCAGGCAATGAAAGACTCCTGAGCACAGTAAAGCAAACCTCTCTCCAAGGTAGCTATGTGCCTACTCCCAGCTCAAAACAAGTGTCTGTCAACCTACAAATCCAAAACAGAGAAGTTTTGAGTCACTTCAAAGAAAAACCATCTCAGAAATACCTACTTCCTACAACAGGAAAGAATTGTGTAACTGCAGCTGTGACTTCCCTAAAACCAAACTGAAAAAAACAGATGCACTCAACCCAGGTCCACAATGGCTTTCAAGAACCCCCGTGTCCTGAAAGTGGTGCAGATTTTGCTTTAATTGGATGTACAAAGTGCAAGACAGGAAGAAAAATTGTTCTGCAGATGCAACTGTGGGACAGATGAGTTAAAAGCTGCCTCTAGAAGGCCCAGGGCAGGGAGCAGAAGCAGCAGCAAGTCCTACACCCTTGTTCCTACACCAGGCCAGAGGTCCAGATCAGCCTGGGGAGCTCTGAACATTCACTGATCCTGACAAAAATCTGCTTTTCCTACCTGGATTCCCAGCCACAACTCCAAAACATCCAACTTCAAAGGCATGCCAGCAGCAGAGCAGTTTGATCTGGGCTGCTGAGGCTGATCAAGCCTTTCAGCACTGGGGCTTGTCAGAATTCAGGGAACAACTCCGACACAACCAGACAGATCCAGGGTCTATTTTTGGCACTGCAAATGCCAAAAGCTCCCTCACCATCAGCCCCACTGAGCCCAACACACACAACTGCCCCCAGGATCTGGCAGACCACACTTTAATAACCTTACATTTAACCTGATGTGGAAAACTAAATTGGAGCCAGCACACTGCAGCTTCTGAAGCATTAAAATTAGAAACAGCCACTTGCTCCCACAGCTTGCAGATTGAATAAATTGGGAAGTGACTGCAGTGACAAATGAGAGAATAAAAATTAATTTGTTGGCTCTTTTGTGCCCAGGAATCCACAGCAGTTTGCCAAAACTGTGCCTTTTTTAGCTCATAAGTAATAATTAATAATAAAAAAGAATAAAAACATAATCCCAAAAGAGCATTAATATAAGGTGTTTAACAAAATCAGAGTAAAATTGTAAAGAAAAGTAAATCAGGGGGTGATGGCACAACTGAAGGAGTTACCAATCTAAATTGTATAAAAATGAGACAATTCATTACATAAATGCAGCCCAGTATTTTCAGGCATTTTAAATATTTTTATATTTTTGTTTTATAACAAAGGAATGTGAAGCAGAGAAGATCCTATTGACTCTTCATCAGATCCTGTTTACAGCCAGGAGTGCCACTGGGAATGCTTTGGGATAGCTGAGCTTTTGCCCAAAATAATGAACCTAAAATAACAACTGAAAATGTGTTAGGCAGTGCTTCTGCAGCCTGACATTTAATTTACATCTGTGTATTGCACTTTTAAATATGGTATTTCCAGTCACTCCCAAATCCAAGCTGAGTGAAATTCATCAAGAACTGGATGTTCTCAACAATTCCCCAAAAAAAGTCAGCATCCATCATTATTCTAATTCACCAAAGATTGAAACATTCAGGAATTGTCTCTTAGCCACTGGAATGCTGGGACACACAAGGATTTTCTGGGGCTAGGGTACAGGAGACTCAGAAATCCACTCCCTCCACTTTTCAGCTTGGATGGAGTTTTATGGAATAACATAAAGGTGAGAACCAGGCAATGGAGCCAGGGAAAAGTGGGAGGAGGAGGAGGTAAATTGGAAGAAATCCCAAAGCTGGCTGTGCATTAAAGATGCAGCACTAAGCCAAGGTATACAATAAATGGGAAACAGGAGATTAAATAAATTGAGAAAAGGAGGTGGATGAGGGCAGAGAAGGAAAACCAAGAATTCAGAGAAGCTCAGGAAGTTCTACATGATCTGGAAGTGCAGGAGAACAAGGAAGTTCTACAGCAGAGTGACACAGAACAAATGAGGAGGTGGAGCAATGGAAATGGGATTGGTTCCTCAAATACTACAGGCAAGGGAGAATCCCAGCAGGACCCAGGATAGACAGGAATCCTGACTATGGGGAGAGTTCACAGATTATAATTTATATCCTGTACCCCTCCAAAAATGGGTGAACACCATGGGCAGGGAAAAGTCAGGAGCTGGAATTTGAAGGAGAATGAACAGAATGTGGCACGACTGGAAAAGGTGCCCCTCTTTGGGGTGAAGTGGAACTGGGGGCTCTGAAATGACCCAGAGCAGATTCCCATCAGCCCAAGGAGAACCCACAGGGGATGAGCACCAGGGCACTCCTCACACAAGGGAAAGAACATCAAGGCACTGAAGTAACCTCTGAACAGATTAGTTAATGTGTATCTAAAGCTACAAAGTTTCAGAGAAACAAATCACCTCCAACACCCTCCCTGAAAAAAAGAGACAAAGTGTTCAAAGCCAGAGCAGCCGGGAAATGACTGCACCTGCCACAGGTGAGCTCCTGCCAGGTCAGTGACCCCAGCTGGCAACAAGGAAACTCCATCTGAAACCATCCCTGCACTCCACTTCCATACACATTCACACTCCATTTCTTTCTAGGCTCCAGTTCCAACCTGAAATTGCCTAAATCCAACCCAAAGGAGCTGCAAGAACACTGTCAATCCCATTTCTAGATGGGCAGGATGGCTGGGCTTCCCCTGGTTTGTGCTAACTCAACGAGGAAAAACACATGCTTTGTGATAGTTTTTTCCCCTAAACGAAAAAAAATTTAAAAAATCCAATTTTGGGTATTATAAATAATTGATTATGTTCTTGTTTGATAAATCTTCATCATGGCAGAAAGAACACCTTTAACTTATATAATGAACATGCAAAACAGCAACATATAATCACACCAGGCTGTGTAAATCAATCAAACTGGCACGACCATCAGCACTGCTAATATCCAAGTTTTACACTGCACCAGAAAGGATTCTGAAGGCATTATTTAGTTCCTTTACAATTTAACTGCATTTAAACTGACTTGTTTCTTTTTTTTGTTTGTGGCTGTTTGCAAATTGAGCAGGTACCTGAAACTTTGTTTTCAGTTATATACACACCTTAAATGTGCATTATTTGTTTTAATTTGCACGGAATTCCTTGCAAGATGCACAAATCAGAAATGTGTTTGTCTATTAGTAGTTACCTTCCTGTTTAGCACAGACTTGTTTGCAAGGAACACAAATATTAGAAGTCTGTTCTTTGTAAATGAGTGGCTAGCTGCTCATCTAGCACAAATCGTACCAAACGCATTTATATATATCGAGAAGTTTTGGTCCTGTGGAGGTGACGCAGACAGCAGAGGCTCAGCGAGCACAACCCCGGACAAACAACTCCTGGAGACAAACGCGAATTTCACAGGAGCCGCACGTGTCGCTCCACGCCCCGAACTAATCCCCGCAATCCCGTGACGGAGCCGAGCCGTGCTGGGAACACCAACTCTCGGGCTGCGCAGCGAGAGGCGCTCCCGCAGCCCCCGGGAGCCAGCGCGGTGCGGCGGCCGGGAGGGATCCCCGGGAG
>VZTN01014961.1:55443-67310 GCA_013400515.1 Erpornis zantholeuca | reverse complement strand
CGCTGCTGCCGGGGAGACTCCGGGACACCGCGGGGCTGCGGGCAGCACGTCCCGGCGGGGCGGGAGCGGCTCCCGGGGAGAACCATCTGCTCGCAATCGACTCGCTTTTGTCTGCTCCTGGCATGTTTCCATCGGCTTGTTGTCAGCTCTGCAAAAGTGTCTCTAGAACACAATGGACTGTAGGGTGACTGGAGGGATGTGTGTATTATATATGTGTGTGTGTATGTATGTGTATCTAGGTATATATGTATGTCTTTATATATGTACACGCATATACATATGCATGGATGCACCCATATATATTTATCCATCCCTAGGCAGAAAGGTTGGGATTAGATGATCATTAAGGGCCCTTCCAACCCAACCCACTCCCATGATTTTACACACGGAAAGCACGCTGACAGAAGTTTGGAGCAAACACCGGCGGGGTTCAGCTGATGGCTGTGTTTGTGCTGCAGTGCCCGAGCACGTGTGGAGGATTAACCTGGACGTTCCGGAGGAAGCCCAGCAGAACCTGTCCTTCGGAGCTGCCGATCGCTGGTGGGAGCAGACGGACCTGACCAAGCTGATCCTGGCCTCCAACAAGCTGCAGAGCCTCTCGGAGGATGTCCAGCTGCTGCCCGCCCTCACCATGCTGGATGTGAGTACAAGGATCTCTTGGTGCTCTGACAGTACTTCCACGTAGGACGTGGGAAAACCTTGTCCTGGATCTTTGTTTTCCATTTCCCTGGTATATTCTTTTTGCAAGGGCCTGGAGTGCCATGACAAGGGGGAATGGCTTCCCACTGCCAGAGGACAGGGATAGATGCGATATTGGGGAGGAATTGTTCCCTGTGAGGGTGGGGAGGCCTGGGAAAAAGCCCTGCAAGGTACAAATTAGTAACTGTATTCTAAAACCTCTCTCTTCCAGGTGCATGACAATCAACTGACATCACTTCCTTCTGCTTTAGGGCAACTCGAAAATCTCCAGAAGCTCGACGTCAGGTAAGGCCACGTTATAGAACAAACATGAGAAATACTGCAGTGACTTTCAGATGTGAGTGAGAGATGGCAGGACATCAACCTTTCTTTAAAAAAATTTATCCCAGATTACTCACTTTAGAGTATTATATACTAATTATATTATATACATATCATATCATATATTATATTATCCATTTTGGATAAAAACTGGTGGCCTTGTGTTTGTTGAAATTGTTTTCACTGATATTCAAAGTCACAATTGCTTGGAAGATGTAAACAGTGATATTCTGAGTAATCATACACAAAATATCTGCATTTATTTGCTTCTGGCAGTTCTGAGGATAAAATATTTCCAGTCATGAATAATGCATATTGTAAATAACTGTGTAGATCTTGTTTGTGCTGGAAGGTTCAGAGTCTACTGTTTACTGGGGTAATTTTGTAAATTTGTGCACAAGGAGAGGTTATGCTGCCTCTGCGTGTGTGAAGTACACAAACAAAAAAACCCAGGATCTATCAGGAATGTTGTAAATTCAGAGTAGGATTAAAAGTGTTCTTGACCAAATAAGTAAAGATCATTGATTGTTCCCAGGAGCCAGGTTTTCCTTACAGGTGTCAGTGTCCTGACCAGCAGGCTGGACACAAATGCTCTGCATGCAGTTACATTCCTAAAAACTTCTCTTTGTGTTCTGTGTTTCCAGCCACAACCAACTGAGGAGCCTCCCCGAGGAGCTGCTGCAGCTGCCCCGTCTGAGGAGCCTCCTGTTGCAGCACAACGAGCTGAGCCAGCTGCCTGAGGGGCTGGGGCAGCTCATCACCTTGGAGGAGCTGGTAAAGCACAACTTCAAACCTATTTCTTTGTTAGGAAAGGATTTATCTGTGTTTTCCCACTGCTAGTGAAAGATCTCACGGGTTCGGTGGCAGTGAATATTCCAGTGACTGTTCTAATGTCAGTTATTGCATGGTGGGGTTTGTTTTCAGTTTGTTCTTGGCTTGACAAATGTTTTGGGAAAGCTGAAATCCCTGGTGATCTGTCAGTCCTGGGAGATTGTTTCTTCTCTCACACTTGTGCCAGTTGTCAGCCATCTAATTTTACTGTTCTCCCACTAATTAACTTTGCACTAGCAGCACTCCTGGGATCACTCTCACCTCTCTCTCTCTCTGTTTCCACCTGCAGGATGTGTCCAACAATCAGCTCACAGCCATTCCCACCAGTTTTGCTCTGCTGGTGAACTTGGTGCGGCTCAATTTGGCCTGTAACCAGCTCAAGGAGCTGCCTGCAGACCTCAGTGCCATGAAAAGTAAATCGCTTTCCTTGGGTTATGAAATGCAAAACAACCAGTGCTGTGCTTGTGTTCAGCAGTACAGTGCAGGGTTTTAAAATATATCCTTAAAGAGCTACTGTTTTCTTAAGAAAATCAGAGTTATTACTTCTAAAATCCATTTGGCAAAATGCTGTTGTGTTTATTTTAAACTAAAACCCTGGATAATTTTGCTGCTGTAGAAAGGTTTTTTTATTTTCTCCTCTTTCTGTCACTGCACATTGACTTCCACAGGCTTGAGACAACTGGATTGTACCAAAAATTACCTGGAAACAGTACCTTCTAAATTAGCAACCATGGCATCCCTGGAGCAGCTTTACTTGAGGAAAAACAAGCTGCGTTCCTTGCCAGAGTTTCCCTCCTGCAAGTTACTGAAGGTGAGCTTGCAATGGCTGCTCTGCTGGAAATGTATTTGCTGCAAACTTTGAAATAATGACATTTACTTTAAACACAAGCTTTTGTGAGGTGCTGTGATCAAAAACAGATGACACCTCTGTGTTTGGAACTCTGTTTAATGCATCCCCATGTGCAGCTTCTCTTACTGTCCTCATTATTCAGCCTTTTGAAAGTTGAGTTTGTGCACCTTTCCAGATTTGGAAAATACAAAGTGTTTAGGAGAGGAATGACTGAAAGCATTGCCTGCAACAGTTATTTTTTCTCTTTGGGAGCATTTTCTGGAAAAATTCACTTTTTTTCATTATAATTTTTTTCTTTGTAACTACAGACTAAAAACACAGTTCTTCCTTTTAACATAGTCTGGTTATATCTAGGTATTTTGTAGGGAATGAAAGGGAATCAAAATCTCCATATTCTCTACATCATCATACTGATGGCTGCCGATGTCATGATGTAGGAGAGAAGTTACAAAGTTAATTTGGCCATAGTTGTGGTGCCCTTTGTTCCCACAGGAATTGCACGCTGGGGAGAATCAGATAGAAATCCTGGATGCAGAGAATCTGAAACAGCTAAGCTCCCTGTGCGTGCTGGAGCTCAGGGACAACAAGATCAAGGCAGTGCCTGAGGAGATCACGGTGCTGCAGAAGCTGGAGAGACTCGACCTGGCCAACAATGACATCAGTAGGTAATAGTGGCACCTGGGCTGGGGCTGGGTGGTGGCAGCTCCTGCCTGCCTGGGGCAGGGCAGTTCAGGAATGGTAAAATGAAGGAACCCTCTGTGTGTTGTGGGATTGCTGGGATCAAACTGGGGCTTTTTAAATGTGCTGAGTTCTGCCTCTGACTTCCATGTAACGTGGAAATGCTGTGAGGAGCAGCTGAGGGAGCTGGGAAGGGGCTGGAGCCCCAGGAGAGGCTGAGAGAGCTGGGAAAGGGCTCAGCCTGGAGAAAAGGAGGCTCAGGGGGGACCTTGTGGCTCTGCACAAGTCCCTGACAGGAGGGGGCAGCCGGGGGGGGTCAGGCTCTGCTGGCAGGGAACAGGGACAGGAGGAGAGGGAACAGCCTCAGGCTGGGCCAGGGGAGGCTCAGGGTGGACAGCAGCAGGAATTTCCCTATGGAAAGGGTGCTCAGGGATTTGGAGTGCCCATCCCTGGAGGTGTCCAAGGAAGGGGTGGAGGTGGCACTCAATGCTCTGGGCTGAGGACATGGTGGGGATTGGGCACAGCTTGGACTTGATGGTCTGGGAGGGCTTTTCCAACTTAAGCAAATTTGGGATCCTGTGTGTTTTTCTTTGAACCTGAGCTTCAGGATCCCATCTGACCAACCATTGCACATTCTTTAGCAGTTGGTTTGGAGCTGCTTTGGGATCAGTTGTTTCCCTCTGCAGGTTGCCTTACAAACTGGGGAACCTCCCTCAGCTGAAATTCCTGGCGCTGGAGGGAAATCCTTTGCGAACCATTCGGAGAGACCTGCTGCAAGTAAGCACCGGGGCTTGGATGTGTTGTGTGTGAACATTTGCACAGGAAGGAGCTGGAGCTGCTGGAGAGGGTTCAGAGGAAACACCAGGATGAGCAGAGGGATGGAGCAGCTCTGCTGGGAGGAAAGGCTGGGATTGTTCAGCCTGGAGAGGAGAAGCTTTGGGGTGACTTCATTGTGGCCTTGCAGGGGCTCCAAGAGAGCTGGAGAGGGACTTTGGTTAAGGGATGGAGTGACAGGACAAGGGGCAGGGATGGATGGGATATTGGGAAGGAATTGTTCCCTGGGAGGGTGAGTAGTCCCTGGCACAGGGTGCCCAGAGAAGCTGTGGCTGCCCCTGGATCCCTGGAAGTGTCCAAAGCCAGGTTGGATGGGCTTGGAGCAGCCTGGGACAGTGGGAGGTGTCCCTGCCATGGCAGGGGTAGGATGGGATAAGCTTTAAGACCTTGTCTTAACTAAGGATCTAGGATTCAGTTGTCTGTTCTCTTGTAGGGTGGCAGCAAAGGGAGGGTGTGAGTTGTTCCTGAGAAATGGAATCCTTAGGGCAGCAGGGAGGCTGGAGCGTGGGCACTGCTCCTGCTGCAGAATTCCCTGTTATTTTTTCCCTGGCAGGCCCCTCTCCTCAGTGGTGCTGTACATTCCTACTTCTGTGCCTTTGCCAGGGTTGTAAAATCAATGATCTCAAAGCACTGGGATGCTCCAAAGATAAGCAACACTGACAAGTCTGTGTTGCAGTGAAGTCTGTAACATCTGTCAGGAGAGGGAAACCCTCGTGTCCCTGACTGAGGGAGCAGAGTGTGCACTGAGTTAATGAGCCCTTGTCCAAGTGCTCCTGGAAAGGAGTCTGACTCAGGGCTGCTGCAGTTCTGCTGTTCCCTGGATTACTGAGGATTTGCTGCTTCAGCTGGAATTGTCACTGCTGGGCTGGATTTCCCACCTGGAACAAAGGCCAGCCACGAGGAGTCCATCAGGCCATGTTCTGTTTGTGCTGCCTGGATCCTTCACCAACGCTGTTGGTTCACATGGCTGCAATTTTCTGTGCCTGATTGGATTTTTCACACTTGATTTAGAGGAGCAATTGATGGAGGAGCTTTGGTGCTCCCCAGGCACTGCTTGGAGCAGGTGGATACTGAGATAAAGGACTGGGGTTAGTGCAGTGGAGCAGCAGATTCTTCTCTTTTCCACCCCTGCCCAGCTCACCTTCTCTTCCTCAGGCCTCTCATTCCAGTCCTAACCCCATTCCTGGTTCTTGATGAATTCCCAGTTGATTCCTGTTCAATCCTGGGCTGCTTTTGTTACCTCCCATGCCATAACTTGGCTCTGGAGCTTTGCCTTGCTTTCTGCTTTCCTCTCCACGTGTCTGTCACTGAGCTTTGCTTGACCTCCACCCTTCCCTCACAGCTTCTCAGCTGGTTCCCTGCTGGCTTCCCTTGCCATGCTCAGCACAGCCCCACCTCTCCCTCATTGGGACATGTCCCTCATTGGGACAATCCCATCCTTTCCAACATCCACGTTCCCTTTATCTCTCTGTGATCATCCATTCCCATAGGCTGTGTCAGCTGGAATGAGAAATGTTCACTCACATCCAGCACTTTAGGTCAATCCCTGCTTCTGAAACCTGTAAAATCATACCCCAAACCTGCCTTTCCCCTAAAACAAACAGGCCAGAGGAGATTTGGCTTTGCTACTCACAGGTTATGCACCTGGCAGCTGTGTCTGACCACTGGAAGTTGCTGTGAGAGGACTGAGGGAAATCTTTGGAGCTGTTAAAAATTCCAGTAAATTACTCAAGCTGCTATGATTGCTCCAGAGTTTGTAATTTGGGCCATAAAAAAATATCAGAACAACGAGCAGTTGGCTTCACTGATGAACTGTAAATGTCTTCTCCACAGCAAATTGTGCTGGAGCTTTTTAAAGGGAAAATTAAGTTCATTGGAACTATTTTCCTTGCTCTTGGAACTGTCAAAAATCTTCGCATAAGGAGCTACAAAATTGGGGCCTGAGGCTGTGAGTCAGGATCAGAAATTTTCAGCTGGAATAAATAAAATTCCAGCGCAGCAAGTTCCCAAACTGCTGAAGAGGGTTTTGCTGTGGGATTTGCAGTGGAATTTTTATTCAGGGATGCTGTGGGCTCCCCCTGGGTGCTGGAATTGTCCCTCTGCATTGTCCCCCCAGCTGCACAGACACTCCTGAGTGACTTAGGCTTTGTTTCCTTTTTAAAGAAAGGCACCCAGGAACTGTTGAAATACCTGAGAAGCAAAATCCAAGGTATGTTGCTTTCTTCCACTGCATTTGAAAAAGAATATTCTAAGAAATTAAAATGAATTAGAATTTAGGGCACGCAGTTGTTTAAATCCAGGTCCCCCCAGTTACCCTGCAGTAATAATTTCCTTCACTCAACAATTTGCTGTGATATTTCTGTTTCTTGCCCTGTTAGCTAATAATAATAAACATTCTTAATTGAGGATTATAATTTAAAAACCCAATCTGAGGGTGTTCAGCCTCTGTATTTCACAGGGGCCTCAACAGATGGCTCAGCTGCCCTTGCCAGTGGTGTGAGTGTTCCTTTCCCAGGGGCTCTCTGCACTTGCCAGAGGATGGCAGCATTAATTAGGCTTCTGCAGCCTCAACAATTCCTTCCAGATGCCATCTGCTATGCAAATGTGCCCTGTGAACTCGGCAGGAGTTCGTGGAATGCTCAGTGTGGTGAGCTCCAGCAGGGAGTACAATTGTGGGGAGCACAATGACCTCATGTCTTGCATGTCCAGCACTGCTCATGGCTTTCCTCTGCCTCCATGGGCATCCATGGAGCTAAACCTGTTTGGGAGAGATTTAAATTGGAGAATTCCTCTTTTTTTTTGCTTGTTTCTGCCCCTTTTGCCCTTCCTTAACTACTCGTGGTTGGGCACAAGTTGTTAGTAGGTTTTTATTCCTGGATGCTGCTGAATTTCCAGAGAGTTATGTTGAATTCCTTTGAGTGGAAGTTGGATTTATGGAATGCCTGGACTCACCCTGCTCAGCTGGATTGGAATTCCCATTTTGGGTGTGCAGGAGCTTTTTCATGTGGATTGTGGGGAGTAATCAGAAGGAACTTCACAGAGGAGAGTTTGTAAATATTAATGCTGTAAATGAAATAGTGGTCAGATGTTCTAGTGTGGATAAAGCTGCTCTAGATCATCATTTCCAGTCAGAATTCCCTGGTTTTTGTAGTTTCCAGCTCCCTGCCCCATGGAGCAGAGCCTCACAGAGCAGCTGCCCCACCACCACATGTCCAGTGCTCCTTCCCCTGCTTTGCAAAGTCCAGGCCAACCCTTCTCCCTCCCACACCCTAAAAGAACCCGTAAATCCAAGGTGGCAAAAAACCTTTATCATTAGGAAATGATTGGAATAATCTGAATCTGAGGATCTGCAGCTGAGCCAGCCTAGAGCAGGATTAGAGGGAGGTGGTGGCTCTGGGGGCCCCCAGAGCAGCTCAGCTGTGTCACTGCACCCCTCTGGTGTCCCCAGATGATGGACCTGGCCCCAATGAAGAGCCTCCTGTGACAGCCATGACTCTTCCCAGCCAGTCCAAGGTCAACATCCACGCCATAACCACACTGAAATTATTGGAATACAGGTATTTGGGAATAGTACCTGGAGTTGTAAGGACACTGTCCTGTTTTATGCTTGTGGGGTTTTTCCCTGCCTTCATTCTACACCAAGCTGTCCACAAACCCTGTGGGCATTTCCCCCTTTAATTCCTGTGCTTGGGAATAGGCAGGTTTGGACTGTGGGGTTTTAACTATTTTTTTGTATTATCGAGCATCCTGCAGTAATTCACCAAAGTGCTGAACCCCAGCAGGTGCTTTTAGCACGTTTGGAACTCTTTGGGATTTTCACTAAGTCCCAGAATAATCTCATAGTAGGGCAGTGTCTGCTCAGTTATTCCTTAAATGGACTGGAAGGGTTGGGAAGGGGAAAAAAGTATTTGGTGACATTGTGGACATGGGGAATCTTTCTGCAGCTGTTACCTGTGTGTTCTACTCCTAATCTTCTCTAAGAGAAGGTGAAAATGCCCTGTTAATTAGCAGGCAGTGGTTAATTGGTGTCACTCCTGTCCCAGTGACAAGCAGGCTGCTGAGATCCCTGCTGCCCTGTTCGATGCCGTGGGCTCCAACCCCGTGGCCACCGTGAACTTCAGCAAGAACCAGCTCAGGGAGATCCCCCCAAGGTACTGCTGGGACGGGCACTGCCAGCTGGGATGGGCACTGCCAGCTGGGATGGGCATTCCCAACTGAAATGGACATTGCCAGCTGGGATGGGCATTCCCAACTGGGATGGGCATTGCCAGCTGGGATGGGCATTCCTAACCAGGATGGGCATTCCCAGCCAGGATGGGCATTGCCAGCTGGGATGGGCATTCCTAACCAGGATGGGTATTCCTAACCAGGATGGGCATTCCCAGCTGGGATGGGCATTCCTAACCAGGATGGGCATTCCCAGCTGGGATTTGCTCTCCTGCCTTTGTTTCAGTATCCTGTTCTCCCCCCGAGCTGTGGCTGCTCTGTGTGCACAGGGAGGGCTCTGCAGGCACTGCTGTCATCCCCAGCCAAGGAAAAGCTTTCCCTGGCACTGCTGGGAAGAAATAACTCCTCAGTGTTAGCAGGAAGCTTCCTGTGTCTCTGTGGGCCTAAAAAATCATCCACAGCAGTTTTTGAGGACACCACCATCCTTGTGGGGATGATTTATTCCCAGGTGGGGTGAACATTGAACCCCTGGCACTGACAGCTTGGAGAGGTGCAATCCCAGAGGGAAAAAAGGCTTCCAGAAACTCAATTTTGGGAGCTGCTGCTTGTGCATGCCATGCTTTGTCACTTTTTGTGTGAGAGGCTGCTGCATTCCTTGGGGTAGGTGTGAGGGAGTGTGCAGCTGCCTCAGAATTCCATGCCAATCCAGACAGGAGACAGGAGTATCTTCTCATTTAATTGCCTTTTGTTTGAGGGCTAAACCAGAGATTCTGTTTGAGGGCTTTGACAGGGAACTTCTTCACCTGATAAAACCTTTACACCAAAGCATCTTAATACAATAAATAATCTTCCACAAGCAGCAGCAGCTACTCCTGCAATTTGTAACAGCACAGGAGTGGAGCAGAAACAACAGATGGGGAAAAAAAAATAGGAAATTCTGTCAGGTTTTTTGGCTGCAGAAGAAAAGTCTGTGTTGAAACACCTCCAGGGCAGGAGGTGGCAGTGATGTCACCTAGGCCATGCTCTCTGAAGTAGCTCCTGACTGCATTTACTGAGGAGGCTTTGGGAGCATCATTTGTGAGAGACATCACTGAGAGAAGATGCAGGTGTAGATAAATGATTTGAGCTTTGCCTTGCTCCAAGTGTAATGCTGGAGGAGCAGCAGCTCTCCCAGGTAACATTCCATGCTCTTCCCAAAATCCCTTCAGAAAAACCAAGAAACACAACATGTGCTTGATTTGTAGGATAAAGCAGAGGTTTTAATAACTTAGGATGCAGCCAGGAGCTTCCAATTAATGAAAGCATCTTCCTTCTGTGCTTCAGGCTGGTGGAGCTGAAGGACTCAGTTTGTGATGTCAGCCTGGGCTTCAACAAAATCTCCTCCATCTCCTCAGAGCTGTGCCTGCTCCATAAATTGACACATTTGGATCTCAGGTTGGTGCTGTGTGTTGCACTTCCTTCCCTGGGAATTTGTTTCCCTGCCTCCTTGCAGCAGCCATCTGTTCCAGTGGGAGGGGTGGCAGCACTGAAATCATCTCTCACTCCCAAAATGAGCTGGAATAGGACGTGGCCTAAATTTAGGCCTTGCTTAAAGAAAACACAGAAAGAAATGGAGCAGCTCTGAGACTTGCAGGAGGACAGATCCTGCCTCTGTCAGGAAAGGCTTTTGAGATGTTGCTACTTCCAGACATTCCCACCACCCCCCAGAAGAAAACCACACCAAAAAATCCTGGAATTAGTTCAGGGAAGGTGCAGATTTTGCCACAGTGCCAGAAACAGAGGCAAGAGATGGTTCCTTGTTGTCACCTTGCCTCCTCTGATTCCTGGGAAATGCTCCTGGCATTGTTTAGGTCAGGATTAACTCAATCCATGGATTTTGGGGAGGTTTAGAGTGACCTGACTGATTTCAGTTTGGCTCTGGGCACTTTGATAAACTTTCCTCTGGGAGCAAGGAGCTGAATTTCAGACAGGTTTGTGGAGTTGGTGGGTGCTTGGGAGTACTTGGGGATCTTTAGAGGACAGGCTTTGAGTGTCCTCCTGGCAGGAATGGGAATCTGTGGTGTGCTCCTGCCCTCTTTATGGGGCAGTGAACTGGCCCCAGACCGTGTAGCTGATCAATATAATCAATAAGTTCTGTCCTGGGGAATCTCAAGTTTAGTGTTTGCTGTTTTTCCTTCCTTTGATAACAGGAACAATGTTCTAACAGCCTTGCCTGAGGAGATGGAGGCACTGAAAAGACTGCACACAATAAATCTTGCTTTCAATAGGTGAGCAACTCCAAGGTTTTTTTTTTAAGACAGCAATAAAAAGAGCTGGGCTGAATTTGACCCAATTTTCCTGTGGTGTGAGAAACAAGGAGCCACTTGAAGGAGCTGGGAGCTCCTGTGAAATGCTCCCATTCTCAATGCCCTGATTCTGACTGTCCCTCCTGTCTCTCCCTGAAGATTTAAGGTGTTTCCCAGTGTCCTTTATCACCTGCCAGCCCTGGAGACCATCCTGCTCAGCAACAACCAGGTGGGATCCATCGACCCCGTGCAGCTGAAGGGGATGGACAAGCTGGCAACGCTGGACCTGCAGAACAATGACCTCCTCCAGGTGCCCCCAGAGCTGGGCAACTGTGAGAACCTCAGGTGTGTGGTTCTTGGGGTTATAGACACATGTTCTGTCCAGGTTCTGCAGGGAATGTTTGCCAGAGGAAAAAGCACCCATGGGCAGGGTGTTGGGTTTGCCCAAAAAGGGTCTCTCTGACCATTAGTAGAACAAGGCAATTTCTTCCATAGTCTCTTCTATAATTTCTCAATGTTGCAGAGAACTGGAGGAGTTTCTCATCATTTAGAGCTGATGTTGAGGGTCTGTTGGTTGTGGGAAGCTCGTGGTGGAGCCTTGGAGGGTCACAGTTCCTGTGCTCCCAGTCAGCTGCTGAGCAGGGAGGTTGGATCAGCTGACCCCACTGCTCCCTTCCAGCCTGAGCCACTCTGGAATTCTGTTTCTATATTCCAGAAGTTCTTTTCTCACTCCTCCTGGCAGAGGCTGAAGGAGGGAGGTGTGTGCTACACCCCCACTGATTTATCAGCATAAATTGAAATTCAGCTGTCTCCAAAGCTCAGCTGCTGTGAACCAGGGCAGCAGAACCCAAACTCCTTCAGCAGGACAGAAGAGGAATTACTGAGGAATTTCCAAGGCCTCAGAAATCTGTGTGCAGTGGCAGAGTGTGTGGGTACAGGAGCTTTTATTCCAGTCACCACTCCCTGTTTGCAGGAGCCTGCTGCTGGAAGGGAACCCATTCCGCACACCCCGCGCTGCCATCCTGGCCAAGGGCACGGCTGCACTGCTGGAGTACCTGCGGAGCCGCATTCCCACCTGAGCCTGGGCACTGCCACCTGGGCACTGCCACCTGGGCCTGGGCACTGCCACCTGGGCCTGGGCATTCCCACCTGGGCCTGGGCATTCCCACCTGGGCCTGGGCACTCCCACCTGGGCCTGGGCA
>VZTN01014961.1:0-55362 GCA_013400515.1 Erpornis zantholeuca | reverse complement strand
TGGCCATTCCCACCTGGCCCTGGGCATTCCCACCTGAGCATGGCCATTCCCACCTCGCCCTGGGCATTCCCACCTGAGCATGGCCATTCCCACCTGGGCCTGGGCATTCCCACCTGAGCATGGCCATTCCCACCTCGCCCTGGGCATTCCCACCTGGGCCTGGGCATTCCCACCTGAGCATGGCCATTCCCACCTGGGCCTGGGCATTCCCACCTGAGCATGGCCATTCCCACCTCGCCCTGGGCATTCCCACCTTAGCCCTGGGCATTCCCAGCTGAGCCTGGCCAAGGGCACAGCTGCACTGCTGGAATACCTGCAGAGCCACATTCCCACCTGGGCACCCCAGGACAAGCCAGGTCTCCCTGTCCCACCAGCACCCTTAGGCTCCACTGCCTCCATCCTCCTCCATCCTCCTCCTGCTCCTGGCTGGGAGCCTGCCTGGCCACCAGCCTTGGTTGCAGTGTTGGGAACCCACATGTGAAACATTCCCTGCCCTCGGTGTGTTCCAGCAGCGATTTCAGCATCCTGCACTCTGTTCCCACTGTTTGTAATAAAGGCCAGCATGGAAAGCTGCCTTCTGCACAGCCCCAGTGCTTCCTGCAGCTGAGCTGGGCTCCCAGGAGAGCTGCAGAGCATTGGGGCCAAAGGCAGAAAGGAGCACTGTGGGTTTTGTATCCCTTTTTTATCTTGTTCTGCTGCTGTCCCCAGAGCTGGCCCTGCTGTGAGTGTGGTTGGGTGCTGGGGCTGGGAGGTGCTGAGAGGAGCCCCAGGAGCATGCAGGGCTCAGCTGGGTGGGAATGGGGCTGGTGGGAGCAGCTGCAGCGAGACAATAAATGTTCCCCTTGGATGTCTGCTCTGGGTCCTTGAAGCTCTGACTGAGCTTTGTAGACAGAAACATTGAGAACCTCTCTTGCTTCACACTTCCAAATGTCCTGCAGGTGCTACCTTTAATGCAGTGCTGCCCTGGGGGTGGGAATTCTGCCACCCTCCAGTGACTGAAAACCCTTTCCATGGGGAAATTCCTGCTGCTGTCCACCCTGAGCCTCCCCTGGCCCAGCCTGAGGCTGTTCCCTCTCCTCCTGTCCCTGTTCCCTGCCAGCAGAGCCTGACCCCCCCCGGCTGCCCCCTCCTGTCAGGGACTTGTGCAGAGCCACAAGGTCCCCCCTGAGCCTCCTTTTCTCCAGCCTGAGCCCTTTCCCAGCTCCCTCAGGGATTCCCCATCCTCTTTCCAGCTCTGTTCCCTGCTCTGGATATACTGCACTCCCTCAGAGTCTCCTGGACACAGCCCTGGAGGGAGGTTCTGTGGCACAGCAGGATTTAACAGAGTTCCACATTAACATTTCCAGGTTTTGAATGTGTTCAGATGAACACAAAACACACTGAGCTCCCACTGAGCTCAGCCTCAGCTCTCCAGGTGTGGGAATTGCCTTCCAGCTGGAGCAGGGATGCTCAGGGGGCTCAGGCCCAGCTGCACCTCCCCGTGGTCCCCAAGGAGGGGAGCAGAACTCAGTCCTGGCTGGTGGGGAAATGGGAGGCACTGACCTGTCTGGGAAGGGGCTGGGGGGAGTGGGAAGGGGAACGGCAGGATCTGTCCTGTGGGAAATACATGGCAGTGACAGCAGGGGACACCTGGAGCTCCAGGGGCACTGCTGCAGCTCCTTGGACGATGCAACTGCTGCTGCCCTCACCTCCTGCCCCCTTTTGTTTCCATACATTCATCCTTCCATGCATTTGCCCTCCATGCATTTGTCCTCTGTACATTTGTCCTCCATGCATTTGTCCTCCATACATTTGTCTTCCATACATTTGTCCTTCCCTGCATTTGTCCTCTGTATATTTGTCCTCCATGCATTTGTCCTCCATACATTTGTCCTCTATACATTTGTCCTTCCCTGCACTTACCCCAAAAGCAGCCAACCCTGAGTTTTCTTCCCCATTTCCATCGCTCCCTTTCCATATTTGATGTTTCCCAGTGGCTGCAGCTGGACCAGAGCAGTCTCACTTGGGAGTTGCCCAATTTTCCAGGCTCATTCCCAGCGGGATGGAGGGAGCAGCCTCCCCTTTTCCCTTCCCTCTGCAACCTCCTTTCTGCCAGGAAAAAAAAACAAACCACCCGCAAGCCTTTACAATAAGGTGACGTTTTTATTATTTATACAATAAAGAGACTTTTTAATGTTATTCAAAACACTTTTTTTTTTCTGAAATACTGAAAAAGGTGGGTACAGCAAAGCCGAAAATGGCTCTGCTGCACTGCACAGCATCGGTTCAGTCCCTGGGCTCCCTCTGCACAGAAGCATCTGCAAAATGCAGCAACCCCACGGCCCCGGGCCAGGCCCTCCAGGGCACGGGGAGGGGACAACCTGCGTGTGCCAAGGGACAGGAGCTGATTGCACTCAATCAATAGATTTAAAATAGAATCTTGAAGTACCTTTTTGCACATAAAATGAAGCAGCTTTCAAGTTCAGTAAGTCTTTATACTGCAAAAAACATGAAGTACATTCACAATCTATGTTAATAAAGTAGTAAATATTTCCTCATTCAGCTTTATTTACATGGATACTGGAATTCAACTGAAAAGTACAGTCATCTGGAATATAGCAATCTTTGAACACATACAAAAATGACCATTTCTGTATATAATTTAAGCTCAAAATCACAATTATCTCAAAATATTAATTACAATACAGCCATCTCCATCATAATTAAACATGTCTTTTATAAAATGGTAAAATCTTTACTAAAGGAAGCTGTTGGTTCTGGACTGGATACAGTACTCACAGGTAGAAAACCGAAGTGATGAGCGAGTGCCCTGCCCGGGGAAGGGGAGGGAGGGAGGGAGGGGACGCAGCCACCGCCACCCGAGAGACCCAGAAAGGCTCCGGTGCCGCGGGGCAGTGCCAGGAGCGCCCGGAACCCCGGGAATCCTGACCCACGCCGCGGTGCCAGTGGCCACTTCCACGAAATCAGCGGGAAGCGGCCAGGGAGAGGATCGGCACAAAGCTTTTTGGGTTTCGTTTTCTATTCTTTTTTTTTTTTTTGGGTTTCAGTTCCATGATTTGCCAATGGTGCCTTTGGGATCGGGTGGCGGTGCCCCGCGGCTGTGCCCGCCCGTGGCTCCGGGGCCAGGCCAGCTCCCCGTGGATCCGCAGCTCTGGATCCGTATCCTATCCAAACTACTGCCCGGAAAGTTGTATGGGCGCGGGACGGCCCTGCCCTGGCTCTGTGCGCTTCCACAGGGAACGGGGAGGGACGGGGCGCGGGCAGGGAGCTCCGGCTGCGCGCAACATCCCCAATTTCCTTTGGGAATTCTATCTGTGAAATCCCAGCAGTTCACAGAATCNCTGAGGCTGTTCCCTCTCCTCCTGTTCCTGTTCCCTGCCAGCAGAGCCTGACCCCCCCCGGCTGCCCCCTCCTGTCAGGGACTTGTGCAGAGCCACAAGGTCCCCCCTGAGCCTCCTTTTCTCCAGCCTGAGCCCTTTCCCAGCTCCCTCAGGGATTCCCCATCCTCTTTCCAGCTCTGTTCCCTGCTCTGGATATACTGCACTCCCTCAGAGTCTCCTGGACACAGCCCTGGAGGGAGGTTCTGTGGCACAGCAGGATTTAACAGAGTTCCACATTAACATTTCCAGGTTTTGAATGTGTTCAGATGAACACAAAACACACTGAGCTCCCACTGAGCTCAGCCTCAGCTCTCCAGGTGTGGGAATTGCCTTCCAGCTGGAGCAGGGATGCTCAGGGGGCTCAGGCCCAGCTGCACCTCCCCGTGGTCCCCAAGGAGGGGAGCAGAACTCAGTCCTGGCTGGTGGGGAAATGGGAGGCACTGACCTGTCTGGGAAGGGGCTGGGGGGAGTGGGAATGGGAAGGGCAGGATCTGTCCTGTGGGAAATACATGGCAGTGACAGCAGGGGACACCTGGAGCTCCAGGGGCACTGCTGCAGCTCCTTGGACGATGCAACTGCTGCTGCCCTCACCTCCTGCTCGCTTTTGTTTCCATACATTTGCCCTCCATGCCTTTGTCCTCTATACATTTGTCCTTTATGCATTTGTCCTCCATACATTTGTCTTCCATACATTTGTCCTTCCCTGCATTTGTCTTCTATACATTTGTCCTCCATGCATTTGTCTTCTATGCATTTTTCCTCTATACATTTGTCCTCTGTACATTTGTCCTCCATACATTTGTCCTCCATGCATTTGTCCTTCCCTGCACTTACCCCAAAAGCAGCCAACCCTGAGTTTTCTTCCCCATTTCCATCGCTCCCTTTCCATATTTGATGTTTCCCAGTGGCTGCAGCTGGACCAGAGCAGTCTCACTTGGGAGTTGCCCAATTTTCCAGGCTCATTCCCAGCGGGATGGAGGGAGCAGCCTCCCCTTTTCCCTTCCCTCTGCAACCTCCTTTCTGCCAGGAAAAAAAAACAAACCACCCGCAAGCCTTTACAATAAGGTGACGTTTTTATTATTTATACAATAAAGAGACTTTTTAATGTTATTCAAAACACTTTTTTTTTTCTGAAATACTGAAAAAGGTGGGTACAGCAAAGCCGAAAATGGCTCTGCTGCACTGCACAGCATCGGTTCAGTCCCTGGGCTCCCTCTGCACAGAAGCATCTGCAAAATGCAGCAACCCCACGGCCCCGGGCCAGGCCCTCCAGGGCACGGGGAGGGGACAACCTGCGTGTGCCAAGGGACAGGAGCTGATTGCACTCAATCAATAGATTTAAAATAGAATCTTGAAGTACCTTTTTGCACATAAAATGAAGCAGCTTTCAAGTTCAGTAAGTCTTTATACTGCAAAAAACATGAAGTACATTCACAATCTATGTTAATAAAGTAGTAAATATTTCCTCATTCAGCTTTATTTACATGGATACTGGAATTCAACTGAAAAGTACAGTCATCTGGAATATAGCAATCTTTGAACACATACAAAAATGACCATTTCTGTATATAATTTAAGCTCAAAATCACAATTATCTCAAAATATTAATTACAATACAGCCATCTCCATCATAATTAAACATGTCTTTTATAAAATGGTAAAATCTTTACTAAAGGAAGCTGTTGGTTCTGGACTGGATACAGTACTCACAGGTAGAAAACCGAAGTGATGAGCGAGTGCCCTGCCCGGGGAAGGGGAGGGAGGGAGGGAGGGGACGCAGCCACCGCCACCCGAGAGACCCAGAAAGGCTCCGGTGCCGCGGGGCAGTGCCAGGAGCGCCCGGAACCCCGGGAATCCTGACCCACGCCGCGGTGCCAGTGGCCACTTCCACGAAATCAGCGGGAAGCGGCCAGGGAGAGGATCGGCACAAAGCTTTTTGGGTTTCGTTTTCTATTCTTTTTTTTTTTTTTGGGTTTCAGTTCCATGATTTGCCAATGGTGCCTTTGGGATCGGGTGGCGGTGCCCCGCGGCTGTGCCCGCCCGTGGCTCCGGGGCCAGGCCAGCTCCCCGTGGATCCGCAGCTCTGGATCCGTATCCTATCCAAACTACTGCCCGGAAAGTTGTATGGGCGCGGGACGGCCCTGCCCTGGCTCTGTGCGCTTCCACAGGGAACGGGGAGGGACGGGGCGCGGGCAGGGAGCTCCGGCTGCGCGCAACATCCCCAATTTCCTTTGGGAATTCTATCTGTGAAATCCCAGCAGTTCACAGAATCGCAGGAGGGGTGGGATTGGGAGGGACCTCCGGAGAGCATCCAGCCCAACCCAACCCATCCAGGTGGGTTTGGGATGGATCCAGAGAGGGAAACTGTTCAGGGCTCTGTAGAGAGGTTGTCCCCGTGCCGAGGTGGGACTCGCTGTGTTCCTTCGTGTCCAAACCCTGCCAGGGTGGGCGGTGCCCCCACAGCTCTGCCACCCCCCGTGCCCGTGTGGGACCTGTCCCCAGCCCTGTGGGACCGGCCCTGCCTGGCCGGGGCTCACAGAGCCCCCGTGTCCCAAAGGGCAGCACCGCCCCATTCCCGTCCGGCAGTTCCCGGGAATACACACCCGGATCCCCCCCAGGACCCTCCCCTGAGAGCTGCGCTCAGCTGATCCCGGCGCGGGGGGTTCGTTTCTCCTGGTTTTGCATTCCCTGTCCTTGCATTCCCCGTCAGAGCTATGCACACAGTCTGTACAGAAGCGTTTCGGATTGCATAATAATTCAATGCTAAATTACAGCAGAAAGGGTTCACAGGATCCCAGAATGGGTGGGAGGGGACCTCAAATCCCATCCCACTCCACCCCTGCCATGGCAGGGGCACCTTCCACTGTCCCAGGCTGCTCCCAGCCCCAGTGTCCAACCTGGCCTTGGGCACTGCCAGGGATCCAGGGGCAGCCACAGCTGCTCTGGGCACCCTGTGCCAGGGCCTGCCCTCCCTCCCAAGGAATAATTCATTCCCTGTCTCCCACCCATCCCTGCCCTCTGGCACTGGGATCCATTCCCTGTGTCCTGTCCCTCCATGCCTTGTCCCCAGTCCCTCTCCAGCTCTCCTGGAGCCCCTTCAGGCCCTGGAAAGGGCTTTAACCAAGCAACATCTTTACACCAAGTGCTCACTACCAACAGCAAACCAACCTCCTGGACATTTCATACTCGGATTTTTCCTGGATTTCCTTGGCT
Organism: Erpornis zantholeuca; assembly: GCA_013400515.1. NCBI lineage: Eukaryota > Metazoa > Chordata > Aves > Passeriformes > Timaliidae > Erpornis > Erpornis zantholeuca. The sequence goes on along the minus strand of VZTN01014961.1, from coordinate 48,769 downwards.
CTGCTCTCAGCTGCCCCATTCACCCTCAGCCTTGTCCTGCCTGCTCCCTGTGCAGAGCCCCTGTCCCCTCCCAGGGCTGGCACTGCCACCAAACACAGATGCAGAGGTGGATGTGTTAAAAAAAACCTTGGAAAATATGAAACCGGATTGGAGGATGTTGAATGGTCGCTGTTGGGAGCAACTGGCTGAGAACTCTCCTGGTTTGCCATCACCTGGGTAGGAGCTGTGAGCTGGCAGTGGGAAATGGGAAATTGTTGGGGGTGGAGGGTCCTGGAGGCTTCCCTGGGTCTGCAGCTCCCCAGGTCCCACAGCCAGAGTGGGAAGCTTTGGGAATTCTTAGAGAAGTGGAACATCCCTGGCTGTGCCTGTGGCTGTGGCTGCGCCCTTGGATGTGGGATTGGGGTGGGAATTGTGGCACTGATCCCGGAGCCAGCTGTCCCTCAGCCCCTGGCCATCGCTCCCATTCCAGTGGGATCCCCTGAAAACACCTGCAGGGGGCATTCCCTGGGTTTTTCCATCTCACTGCCAGGGATAACCAGGCTGGACCCTGGCACCCCTGAAGCAGCAGCAGCTGGGCACAGTCTGGGCTTTGGGATTCTCCTCTGGGAACAGCCCCAGGAACTGGACACGAGGGGTTGTTCCCACTGAGCCTGTGCTGGGAATGCTCCTCCCAGGCTGGCTCAGGGGCTCCCTGCGAGCTCTGACACCTGAGCCCATCCCTCCCAAGGACTCCCATGGAGGATCCCAGAAAGCCTCACCCATGGGAATACCCCAAGCAGGGCCCGGGGCAGGGGGGAGGGAGAAATACACAACAATGTAAATGGGGAATCGGAAATGACAAATTAAAGAGTAAAATTAGCAGCAACAAAAGGAGTTTTACTGCCACCATCACAACCTTCCTCCATCTGCGAGCCAAACCTGCCTGTCCTCGGTGTTCTCCTGTAGTGTGTGCACATGGAATCGAGGGAAGAGCCAAAGCAAAGGGAGTTAACCCATTCCAGAGGGAGTTGGAATCATAGAACCATGGAATGGGTTGGGTTGGGAGGGACCTTGAAGCTCACCTTGTTTCACCCCTTCCACTGGGCCAGGTTGCTCCAAGCCCTGTCCAACCTGGCCCATTCCAGAGGGAGTTATCCCATTCCAGATGGAGTTATCCCATTCCCACGTGGGTTCCTTGTCCCGAGGTCCCAGAGTTTACAATTGGAGAAGTCTCTCACCCTGTATAGTGAATTGTTCCTGATCCCTACGGAGCCAGCTATACACACGGCATATGTACAGGTATTTTCATAAGGCATAGAATATCTTTGCATTGAAAATAAATGAACATTATTAAATTTAATTTAATATATACTTTCTTTGAGGTGTTTATGAAAATATTTTCTTCTCTATACTTTCGTATGCGACATGATAGAAATATTTCATGGGAAGTACAGGTTAATATATTTCATCTTTATAAAGGCATATACAACTTTGAGGCAGTGTTTCTGATGGACAGCAGAATTCCTAAAGGATTTGTATGTGCTTCTGTGTTTTGAAATCATATGAAATTGACTTTTAAGAAGGAACTTGGTTAAAAAAACGCACCAATGCACAGCCAGAGGCTGACGAGTAAAACTAATACGGAGCCACGTGAACAATATATTTATAGAGTTAATTCTTATATTTCCTCCCAATGCTTGGTACTAACATAGAGTATTATACATTTGGCACTACTGTTTGCCATTGGTCCAGCAATTGGCAAAAAATTGGTTTCCTATGTATAAATCTGTTTGAACGTTAGATCTGGCTAGACATATTTACTATTTATAAAAAAATATTTAGACAGTAAGCTCACGTTGGATAACTAAGTCTACTGTGTTCTGGAAACTCTTCAGTAGGAGCACGGCCTTCTCGTGTTCCAGGTGTACAAAGCTGTGTCCATTGGCCTGCAGCAGGGAAAACACAGGGAAAGAGGCTTTAGTGGCTTGGTTTTGGGGAGAAAAAGGGATTTTTGGTGATTAAAAGCAAACTGAAATAAGTAATGAAGGTCTGAGGATTTGCCATGAACACAAAGAACATTTCCCTCGTCCTCCCTGGGATGGCTTCGAGGAATAATTTCATTCCCACTGGAATTGTGCTGGGACTCTGGGATGGCTCTGGGGTCTGGGCAGGACCTGCCTAAAGCCCTCACACAGCACAGGAGCTTTACCTTTGCTCTGGGAGAGGGGAGCACGGATTCCAGGCAGGGGAAATTCCAAAGGTGCCAAAATGAGCCATTTATGGAACCCTGGACTCCTGCACTGTGAGCTGGGAGGGACCTCAAGGGTTGGGAGGATGCAGAGGGAGATCAGGGGGCAGAATGTGACACAGGGGACAATCCTTTTTTTTTTTACACAAGTGGTTTTTTACACAAATTTTACCCAGGTTTTGCCCAAGTTTTACACAAATTTTACCCAAGTTTTACGTGAGTTTTACACGAGTTTTACACAAATTTTACAGGGAGCTGGTGCCCGTGGCCACTGGGGTAAAAAGTCCTTTGGGTTCCCCTGCTGTAAACCAACATTAAACTCCCCTAAAAACACCACTGGCAGCTCAGCCTTGCTGCAAGCACCACCATGGTGTTTTTAGGCTGAGCTCAGATCCCAGGAATCCCAAGGCATCCCTACCTGGAGGATTTTGTCTCCGGGCTGGAGCAGGCTGGAGGCAGGGCCGTCAGGCTGAACCCTAGTAACAAAGATACCCTATAAGTCAGAAGTAACACAGGTTAGGATGCTTTCTCCAAGAACTACATCCCAAAAAAAGCAGGGGGCTCCCTAACTGGGGCCTGGAGATGGGTTAACACCAAATGGTTTCATCTGTTGGCCATCAAACACCAGTTTGGGGCTGGAGCAGCTCTCTGGGACCTTCAGCACTTCTCAGGAATTGTGGGGTCATTGTAAAATGAAATCCCACATCACAAGGAAAGTCCAGAGTGAACAGGGCAAGAGTGACAGGTTAGGAGCAGGGTAATTAAAATGGAGCGAGAGTTAATTATTGGAATAATGTGTGTCATAACCTGTACTGAAATCTTTGCTTTCTCTAGGAAACACAGCTTTAATTTCATGATTTGCCAAACATTCTCCATGTTTATGGAAGTTCTCACTGTCTCTGCCACCCAAATCCAGAATTATCCAAGAATCTCTACTCCAGGAATGTGTTCAAAGGTCTCCTATTCCAACAGAATCCTGTCAGTTCCATGGCACCAACCACAAATCCACTTCCCAATCCTACACCCCTGGGAGTTGGAAATCACCATGTGGTGGAGTTTTTCCAGGCTTCCTTTAATTGCAAATAGATTTATCTCAAAGGTGCAATTCCCAAAAGGAATCCTGAGTGTCCCTGACCAGCAGCAGGCATCAGTTTTAATTCCCAGTACAGGACACCACTGCTGCTGTGGGGTCTGTGAGGATCCAGGGATTCCCAGGCTGGTTTGATCTGACACAGCAGCTTCAAACCCTGAAATTTCAGCCTCCAGGGATGCTTTAGGGTTCCCTCTAAATCAGTTTAGTAAAAGTTTAATCAGGGTCTAAGGCCACTCTTAAAAAGTGAGAGAGACAATTCTCCAGAAAACAGCCCCAAAAGTTATCTTATCCAGGGAATATGGGTCAGACACCCATGGGGTTGATGCTGGATTCCCTCAGCCTCTTTAACTGGGAAAAAAAAATCCAGGTATGGGGGAAAATCTTTCAATTATCCTAACAGAAAGGCACAAACATCCCCCTCACATTCTCTGCCTCCACTCTGTGACCTCTCAAACAAGGAGCAGGGAGAGAAGAATTCCAATTTACCTTGTCAGAAGGTTTGAATGGATTCCCTTGTCCACTTATTCCACCACTGATGCTAAACCCGAGGCCAGGATTCTTCTCTATCCTCACACAAAACTGGGTTAGAAAAACAGGGATGTCAGCATGGAACCCTGCCCAAGCCACAGCACCTCCTTCCCTCACATCCCATGCCCCTGGATGAGCTCCACAGAACAGGAAAAGCCACTGGAATGTTGCTGCCAGAGGGAAGCACTGGCAGGAATTTCCACCACAACGTTCCCTGTGGTTCATGGATTTCTGCTTGGATTTTAAGGTTTTCTTTTCAAGGAAGGAAAAAACCCCTTTAGACCTGTGAACAGAAGTTCACCCTGGCCACGTTTTTCCCTTAAACACTGGGATAAACCCATCAGTGAGGCTTTGTCTGGTGCAGTTCACTTTCCCAGGAGGAGCTGGAGTGCAGCACCCCTGGGGCAAAGCCGAGGGATGAAATACTCTGGGATCTCCGGAGCTGTGCCAGGATGTGACTGAGCACTGAACTCTTCTGCCACAGCACACAGGGCTGAGCCTTCTCTCGTGGTCAGGGAGACTCCAAAGAGCATTGGGGAGTTGGATATAAAACAAAAATGAGCTCAGAGGAGCTCCAGGGCCGTGTCCGAGAGATAAACGGGGGTTGGTGGCTGCTCCTGGGGAAGGGATGGAGCCAGCCGAGCCAGAGCTCTCCCAGCCCAGCCAGAGCTCTCCCAGTCTAATCCCAGCTCTCCCAGTCCAACCAGAGCTCTCCCAGCCCAGCCAGAGCTCTCCCAGTCTAATCCCAGCTCTCCCAGTCCAACCAGAGCTCTCCCAGTCCAACCAGAGCTCTCCCAGTCTAATCCCAGCTCTCCCAGCCCAACCAGAGCTCTCCCAGTCCAACCAGACCTCTCCCAGTCTAATCTCAGCTCTCCCAGCCCAGCCGGAGCTCTCCCAGTCTAATCCCAGTTCTCCAAGCCCAGCCAGAGCTCTCCCAGTCTAATCCCAGCTCTCCCAGCCCAGCCAGAGCTCTCCCAGTCTAATCCCAGCTCTCCCAGCCCAGCCAGAGCTCTCCCGGTCCAATCCCAGCTCTCCCATTCCAACCAGAGCTCTCCCAGTCCAATCCCAGCTCTCCCAGTCCAACCCCAGCTGCCCTGGGCTGCCCAGCTCTGCTGCCCCGCTCCTGCCCGAGGTTCCCCTCTCCCGCGGACACCTTGGAATGTGGGTGCCCGGGAGCCGCCGTGCCCGCCGTGTCTCACCTGCTCCTGGTAGGCGTCCGTGCTGCGCTGGCCCTTGGTCTGGATGAGGCAGCGCTGGGGCGGGGGGGCCCGGGAGCTCTGGGAGGACGGGATCTGGATGGGCAGGGGCGGCTGGTACTGCTGGATGGTCACCTTGTTCATGCTGCCCTCGTACTGCTGCTCCCGGCTCCGGTGCTGCAGGCTCTGCGACCCCATCAGCGTCTGGATGTGGCTACCTGCCTGTGGGGAGCATCCCGTCAGGAACGGCGCTTCCCGCAGCTTCCAGAGCCGCCCGCAAACCTCCCCGGCCCCGGCACAGCCTCGGGAGCCCGCGAAACCGCGATTCTTACAGCGCTCATGCCCGTTTCTTGCGGAGCAGAGGATAAACAGCTCGGCTGTCGGAGCCGGCTCCGTCCCACGCCGCCAGCTCGCCTGGGAGGCATCGCTGGGGGCAATGGCTTTGGTTTCCCATCTTCCAGGAATTCTCCTGGGCATCTCTGGCTGCGCTTCCCTGGGAAGCCAACGAGCTGCTGCTTCTGCAGCTGCCTTGGAGAAAAGCTTGGAGCAGCAGGGAGATCCTTGGGATCACTGCATGCAGCAGGCAGCAGTGGGCACAGAGTGGCTTCCACCTGCTGGCACCTGCACCTGGGACTGCAGGGAGCATGGATCTCCTGACAGTGATCTCTGTGATTATCCTGTCAGCATGGATCTCCTGACAGTGATCCCTGTGATTATCCTGTCAGCATGGATCTCCTGACAGTGATCCCTGTGATTATCCTGTCAGGATGGATCTCCTGACAGTGATCCCTGTGATTATCCCGGGAGGATGGATCTCCTGACAGTGATCCCTGTGATAATCCTGGCTTATCCCTGCAGCTCCTCCTCCAACACGGTGTGTGAGGATTCTCCACTCTCCAGCTTTATGGCCAGAGCAGCCCAACCCAGCAGCTCCTGAGCCCATGAGCCGAGCTGAGCTGGGAGGGGCAGCCAGGAACTCCAAGCACTGGAATTCAACATTGACCAGCACAGAAGCAGCAGGAATGAGACCTTTTTTGGGTGTTTATCAGTGCCTGTGCAGGGCTGGGCTGGAGCCACCCCACCATTCGTGCTTTTTTATTATGGACTGAACAAAATCATTGTGATGAAAGTGATGCCTTAGGGATTAACTTTTATATTTTCCCAGCCCTGCCCTGCCCAGTGTCACTCTGCAGTTCCCTGGAGCTCGTTCAGTGCTGTTCTCTCATGCTCACACACACACAACAAAGCCTCTCCAGCTCTCCAAGGACACCCAGACCCTCCTAGGCCCAAAAGTGCAAACCACAATCTTGGGGAGTGGGGGGAAAGCTTGGGAAAATTCCATCATTAACTAAAGTTTTAATTGGCGAATTTATGTTGATATGCAAATGGACCAAACCTATAAAAGTGTGAAGAACTTGTGACCTGTCATCCATCCTGGGATGCACTGAGGCAGGAGCCTCCAGACCCCCAGGGTGTGACCTTTGAGGGCCTTTCAAATAAATAAAAGTGAAAAAGAAGTATCTAGCAGACACCCTAAAAACTCCATTTACATGCATAATTATATGTATTACTATATATGTATTATTATTATATGTATTACTATATTCTGAAATCCTAAATCTTAAGTTTTTAACCCTATGACACCACACCTTCTATTCAAACCACACACACATGGGATTTTAATGTCATCACTCAACTTTGGAAGCCTATCCAAGGCCTCAGATCAAATGTGATGTTTTCTTGTGGCTCAGTGCCTTTCAGCACAGAGAATTTAAAATTCTCAGCTTCCAGGGTTCCAACAAAATACCTCCTTCATTCCCTTATTCCTGTGGTTTTAGGTAGGCAGACAAGCTGGGGATGAGCCCCAGCCCTGCCCAGCCCTCCATGCCCACCGCAGAACACCCAAAGGGGCACCGCCAGAACGCCGCCCTCGACTCACAGCTTTAAGCCTGGAAACACCCCTGGGAACGCTGCCCAAAAGCTCTCCTGCTGCATCCAGGGCGGGGCCGAGGCCCAGCCTGGCACCCCTTACCTTCTTGGTGACGGTGTCGGGGGGCACGTCCCGCCGGCCCAGCGGGTAGGGGGTCCAGGGGCTGCCCACGGCCACCTCGTCCTGCCCGTTGTCCAGGAGGCCGCTCTGCTGCGACGGGGTCTGTTCACAAAGGCAGGGCAGCCTTTAGTCAGCGGCACCGAGCCCTCCTCCTGCAGCCACAACAACCCAGCAACGCCCATCCCACCGACACAGCACCGCCCTGGGGCTCTCGGAGAGCAGGAGAGCTCCAGGGGTTCGGGGCAGCAACAGTGAGAATAATGAATGGTGAGAGACAGGAGAAGATTCATTCGCTGGGACTCGGTGCCGTCAGAGCAACGAATTCTGGCCCCAAAGTTCGGGCAGCCTGCTGTTAATTCTGGGGTCATTAATTTGGGGGTCATTAATTTCGGGGGTCATTTGTGGTACTGACTTCTCAGTGGGTTTTGAGAAATCTCAGAAAAGGCTTGAGAAAAGCAATTCCTTTTGAACTTGTCTCGATTGTAAATAGTTAACTCAGGTTCTAAGGGAAGTTCTGTAGCTTCCCAGGAGATAATCCTTGACTTGTAAATATGAAAGGAAGTAAATAATATGAGATGTTTTGGTAAGGTGCTTTCCTTGACCAATGAAACAGATTTGTCTTTCCTTGTTTTCATTCTTGGACTGACTGTGCTGCAGAGACACGGACACAGTCAGACAGACAATCCCTCCAACCTGACCTGGCTGGAGGGAGAAAGATCTGTTCTGTTTTCTTGATATTAATAAATAAGCCTTCTGAAAAATCTGTGAGCACGGAGTCTCTTTTGTGGAAAGGCCCTGAGAATAGGGCCAAGCCATTTCTACAGTCATTAATTGTGGGGGTCATTAATTGTGGGGTCATTAATTGTCGCTGCTCCTTCTGGCAGCACAAACTTTGGTGGGAAGGGTGTGCCACTGAGAAAAACGAGATGTTTGCCTTTTCTGCAGCAAACATCCCCTGCTGGCAGTGCTGGGGTTGTGCTGGCTCCGTGTGCAGCTCCCAGGTCCTCTTGGGTTGTGCCAGGGACACATTTATTTTATTTTATGTACAATGTAAACCTGGAATTCAAGGTTTGCCTCAGGGTGAACGGCCACAAGGCACAGGGAAGGTTCTCTGAATGTTCATAATTCCCTTTTCTCTCCTGTTCCACGTTTCCTCTTTGTCACTTTTCCCCCTGGTTGTTCCCTTCCTGTTTTCAGGAATTTTGGAGGAATTTTGGAGGAATTTTTGACTTTTCTTGTCCCAGCCTGATTTTATCATTATCTGTCTTTATCATCACTGGGAGTTTTCCTAACACATTTTGGGTGTCAGACTTCCCAAAATCCCAGCATTGTCCTGCCACTGAGAGCACCTGGGACAGTGCAGTGCTCATTGAGTTCTGATTAATGGGAATCTGCAAAGGAACAAAAAAATATCTGTTCTTCCCCTCTGCCATTCCAGCAATTTCTTCTCCAGCTTAGACTAAAAAAAAAAATCAGGATACACTTCTCTGGATGGCTGAAGAACAAATCCAATTTGATTTGAAATGTGAAATCTGGGAATTTGTCCATTAAAAACGACTTTTCGACTAATATGGAAGTTTAAAAATAAATTGAAGGAAATTATGATTTAAATCACATCTCTGAGGTGAAGGGAAAAAATCCAACCCTGATTATTTAAAATGAAAGGAAACTTTCATGATTTTTTTTTTTAATCATTCAAGGAATCTTCCAGAAAAATAATGGAAGTCATGGTTTTCCTTCTATTGAGAACGACTGGAAAAACTTTTCCCCAGTTTGAAGCCCAGGATGTCCTTGAAGAGCTTTCTTTACCCCCAATAAAATGGGGGAAGGAGCCATTCCCTCCAGAGCTGCCTTGGGAATCTGCTCCCATCCTGAGGGATCAATGTCTGGAGCTGGGTGCCCTCCCCAGGCTCACTCCAGAGGGAACCTCTGCTCCCCTCCTCACTGTTATTCCCAAGGAAGGTGGGAATTCCCTTTCTGGGAATGAGTTGCACGGAACCATGAACTTTTTAAACTTTTCCCTGGGTGCTAGGAATGGGAAGGATCCCTCTGGGAAGTGCTGGCCTGCAGAGGGGAGTTGGCACTCCAGAGGGAAAAGGGAAAATGCAGAGGGGGCTCTCAGCTCCCTCAGTAAACAGGGAAATCCTGGGATTTCATTTGCTGCAGCACAAGGAATTTGGCCCCTTGCAATATTGGCCATTTCCTGAGCCAGGATGGGCTGCAGCCCAGATCCACTTCCATGAAACCTGGGGAAAAGAGGAAAAGCAGCACTCCCCACATTTTCTCCGTGGAGCAGGTTGATGTCATGAACAATTTCAGTGTAATTCATTGGTAAAGTCGATTTCCTGACAGCCAGACCCCACTCATTACTCTCCTGAATCCAGGCCACGGAAGGAGGGAGGAGGAGAGGCAAAGACTGAATTGCTGTGGCCTGGATTCTTTAGGAAATGCACATTCTGTGGAGGGTGTGAAGCAATAAAATTCAACAATACTAAATATACACAAGAGTATTTCCCCAACAATAATTTCCCCCAGCAGCGATCTTTCCCAACAGTGATTTTCCCAAACAGTACAGCAAGAGAATGACCCCTCAGTGCAGTTCAGCATCACAGTTTCTATGGATATGGAGCAATGGAATGCTGGTGAAATAGAAAAGCAGAATAATCCACATCAGACCACACCCCAAAACGTATCCTGGAGCAGATTCCTGAATTTCCTCAGGCATCCATCATTAACATCCACATTCACCTACAGCCTAAAATCCTACAAGTGCCATAAAACACCTCATTCCCAACGTGGGTGGGGAACCAGCACCATTCTTTGGGGTTGGTGCCCAATGGATTTTTCCAAGGACTCGTGACAAGCACCTGAGCAGACAAAGGAGTTCTGGGGAAGCGAAGACAACATTGGAATGTGGCCCCTGGCCAGCACACACATCCAGGCGGGATCCCCTCGGAGCCTCCCGCCCCACAACAGAGCAGCACAGACCGAGAGCAGGACGGGAGCCTGGGGACAGAGAGGGGACGTGGGATGGAGGTGACAGAGGATGGAGGGTCAGGAACAGCGGGGAAGGCCTGGCACTGCTCCCTGGGTGCTGCCATCCTGGCCTGGATCGCCTGGAATTCCGGCTGGAGCACGTGTGGGGTCGGCGAGCGGAGCAGGGCCGAGGTTGGGCTCCGGCCAGCCCGCACAGGCAGCTCCTGCTGCTGCTGCTGAGTGATCCTGCTCTCCTCAAATCCTTGGATCTGAGCTCTGAACCGGGAATGCTCCTTTGGGGATTGCTGGCCAGGCTGCTCCGGCCTGGGTGGGTGCCAGGGGCCAGCCGGGCAATTCCCAGCATGGAGGATCCCATGGGAACGCTGGGATCTGGGCTCTGCTGCCCATTAATTGCTTACGGAGCTGCTGCTCATTTGTCCCCACAGCTCCTGTGCCGGGGCAGGGAGAGGCTGAGCAGTGCTCGTCCCTCTGGATGCAGAGAGAGATCTCAGCATCCCCTGTGATGTGGAAAATCCTCCAGGAGTGGCCCTCTCTGCCTTGCCCTGTGTGCCTCTCCCTTCAAATATTTGTTGGGAATACATAGTTTTGTATGCCTGTACTTATCAACAATGTATTGATAATAAATTTAAGACAAACAGTAAACAAATGAGGAAAATATTTTTTTTTTTTTTTAGGTGTTACTCAAAGTTTAAAACAGGTTTGGGTGTGGTAATGTGTTCAAAACCCATCAGGTGTTACTGCACACCCAATTAATGCTCAGATATCAAAACCCCTGTCTCCTGGAGCCTGTTTCACATTTCCACACCCATTTTTCTAGGATCAAACAGTCCCAGAGCAAACCACGTTCCCCACGGAGCCAAGGACAGCCCCGGTGTGCGTGAGGAGAGCAGGAGGGCAGGAATGACAGCCAGGGAGCTCCGGGATCCGAAAAGCAAGGCCACCAAGGGGCAAAACTGCATCCCTGCCAGCCTTGCTTTTTGGACCAGGCATCGTAAAAGCACGAGAAGCTGAACCAGGAGGAAGCAAGGATCGTTAATTAACCGGGAATGCCGGGATTGCTGGCTAGCCCATACTTACTTTCGGTGGAGGTAGCTCTTGAAGCATTTGGTTTTCAAATTTAGATTTAGGCTGCAAGTTTAAAGTCATGCTTCGGCCGGCATGCATGGCTGAAACCCCTCCAGAGTGCAGCATGCCAAGGCTAACTGTGTGGTGTTTGTAAGCAGCGCTCTGAGTAGAGGAAACAACCACGGGACACGTATGAACACACATGCTCAGAATTAAGTCTCACACATACATGGTTAAGTTCACAGAGTTTTAGTTTAAGCCAACAAACAGTCCCGAGTATCGCTAGCTCCTCCGGGCATGCACTGGGCACACACAGCGAGTACATTGCTCCTCGTACAGAGAACGGGCACCAGCGAGGACGCTCACAGCACATGGCGGGTGGTGGGGTCTGCAGTTCAGGGGGGACGAGCCTCGATTTTGCAAAAAAAAAGGCCAGATTTGGGTTGGGCTGTGCAGCCAGAGGGGTGCCTGGCATGGAGGTCTGTCCTGTCTGGAGCCCTGAACGCCTGGCTGCCCGCGTGGGACACGCTGGGGACAGCAGGGACACGGCTCCTGTGCCCATGGGACAGCAGGGACACGGCTCCTGTGCCCATGGGACAGCAGGGACACGGCTCCTGTGCCCATGGGACAGCAGGGACACGGCTCCTGTGCCCATGGGACAGCAGGGACACTGCTCCTGTGCCCAAGGGACAGCAGGGACACGGCTCCTGTACCCAAGGGACAGCAGGGACACGGCTCCTGTGCCCAAGGGAGAGCAGGGACACGGCTCCTGTACCCAAGGGACAGCAGGGACATGGCTCCTGTACCCAAGGGACAGCAAGGACACGGCTCCTGTGCCCTCCTGGGGACAGCAGGGACACGGTTCCTGTGCCCAAGGGAGAGCAGGGACATGGCTCCTGTGCCCATGGGACAGCAGGGACACGGCTCCTGTACCCAAGGGAGAGCAGGGACATGGCTCCTGTGCCCATGGGACAGCAGGGACACGGCTCCTGTGCCCAAGGGACAGCAGGGACATGGCTCCTGTGCCCTCCTGGGGACAGGGGCTTCTCCGTGGCTCCAGCTGCTCCCCCCAGCTGCAGCCCAGCCCAGCTCCTTGGAGCTCTGCACCCAGCAGGAATGGCCTCTCAGGGATTGGGGACCAGCACCAGTGTCAGCTTTCTGGGGTTAAAGGACCCTTTAATACACGTTGTAAACTAAGAGTAAAGATATTCCCTGGACCAGCAACATCTGGCAGGTGTTTATTGCCACCCCTGCTCGGGGTGTGCTGGTTCCCCTGGGTAGGAGGCAGTTTCCAGTGGGTTTACACAGCACAAGGAAGGAGGAAAATGCTTCAGCCTTGGAGGCCCTTTTCCAAGTTTCCCCATTTGATCCTTAAGGATAATTTAATATCATCACATCCCAGCAACTGGAAGGTAAGGAGACTATTAACACCAGACTCAGGAGGCTCTAGCATAACGCAGTATATGGACATATTTGGCAATGACTTCTTATGCATTTCACCACAGGAATTTGTCACAACCACTTCAGATCACGGAGTAAATCGGATTCATGGATTAGGTCATTAAATAGGTAATGACTGAATCATGCACTAAAGCACCCTTTGGATAGAAGGCAAAGCAGCATAACTTCCTACAGCTAAAAGGAGTAATGATCACATTCCCATTAGAACAGTGGCAGTGGATACCCAGGGATATTTCTCAGTTATAGACACCTTTAAACCCCCTGCACTAACAGTGACACCAGAGCTAAAATACATTTTATTACTTATTCTCTTTTCCCTTTATTCCCTTTTACTGCCAAGATGTGCCCAGCACCTCTCCAAGCTCTCGGCCATCATTGACTCGATGGCTCCAGCAGCGCTTCCACGAGCAGGGGAGAACCTCAGGGTTCTTCCTAATTCTGGGCAGAGCTGCAGGAGTCACCACCCCGGTGACAGGCACTGGGGCAGAGCCTCTGGATTCACCCAGGACCTGGAGTCTCCATCCCAGCGATGTGCCCCAAAGGGCATCACCAGCGAGGAGCCTCTGGATGTACTGGGATCCCTCACTCCAGCTGAGCACCCCCAGTCCCTCGGACACCACGGCAGGAATTTCATCCCTGGGAATTCTGGTGGTCACCACTGCACGTGCAAATCGTTTGACAGAGCGAAACACACAACTAAAGGCATTAATTGCAGAGAAATGCCAAACATACCCTGTCTAACCTTCTAGCTTCTATATGTCTAAGTAGCTGTTGTCTCCAGTCAGCGGGCATTTTAGCACAGCTCTCATTTCCCTTCCCAGGGGGAGGCCTCGGCTTTATATCACTGCTATCGGAAGGCTTGTCGCCATAGTTACCCAAGTTATAGTCTGACGGAATCTTTTCCAGCAGAGCTGCCATGGTGGGCCTCGCTGAGACCGGCCGCGTTTGGGCCGTGCCGTAGCTCTCTGTGCTGTAGCTTCGTGCGGACAAGGGCCTCCTTTGCGTGAGGTTTTTAACTGGGAAGCTCCCAGTCTGGGCTTTCACTTCCTGGTAGGAAGGGTGCTCGTCTTCGTAGCGCCCGTTGCGCTTGAGGAACTGGGCCTCGGGCACGGCCATGCCGCCCTGGCNGGCCGGGGAACGGGGCCGGCGCCGGCTCCTCGCCCACCGAGGGCTGCGAGAAGGAGAACACGGGCTCCACGGGAGCGTAGCCGCGGTAGCCCCGCGGGCTCACCAGCTCCTGGGGCAGGCTCTTGGCCGGCTGGGGCAGGTACTCGGCGTTGAGCTGGAAGGGCGGCAGGAGCCGCTTGTCGGCCGGGAGCTCCACGGCGCCCTGCGGGTTGAAGCTTTGGTCGAACTGATAAACCTTCTTGGTGACGGACGCCTTGTGCTGCGGCTGCGTTTTGACGCTGCCGTAGGTCAGCAGCTCGTCGTCCAGCATGGGCACGGACTGGCTGCGGGACATGCTCAGCACGCCGTGCTCCGGGCCCAGCAGCTTGTCCACCCTCTCGTGGGGGCCCACGGTGTCGTTCCCGGATGCATAGTTTTCCAGGGGGATGTTGTACACCTTGTACGCACCGATGTCGATCTCGTCGATGCTCTGCGACTTCTTAAACTTGTTCGTTTTTAAATCTCTCATCATCGGGGAGAGCCGCTCCGTGCTCTTGCTGATGGAGATGACGTTTTTGGAAGGGTCTGGGCGACAGTGCATATGGGAAAAGACGTTCGTGAGGCTCCTGTTAGCGCTGGAGTCGTGATATTCCCACGGAATTCCCGGAGTGAAAGTGCCCGTCATTTCGGGGGACTCCTTGATGTGATCTTTCCGCTCGGGCAAAGGGCTGGTGTTGGGGGTGCTTTCCAGTTTGGAAGGAAAAGCTGTCCTGTCTTCAAAAGGACTGGGGGTCCTGGTCCAATTTTGCCAAGGGTTGGGAGGAGGCACTTCAGAGTCGTGTGTGTTTCTGAGCGCGGGCTGCTCCAGCTCCAGCGGGATCCCCACGATCCTGTCCTGCCGGATCAGCGGCCGGCGCCCGTGCGCGGAGGAGCTCCTGGACTTGGCGCTCAGCAGGGGGTTGGTGCTGGGGTTCTCTGCCGCGCTCTCCTCGGCCACGAATCCCGTGTTGTCGTAGTGGGAGCTGTCGTTCCAGCTGTCGGCGAAGGCGTCGCTCAGCGGGCGCCGCTCCGGGCGCGCCGGGACGTTCCCGGCCGGAGCCGCTTCCCGCTGGCTCAGCAATGGCTTGGTCTCCAGGGGCTGTGGGAACGACTGGGCCAGCCTGCGAAGACAAGAGAAGGGAACAAGATAAAATGTCCTCCATCCCAGCACGTCGCCACTCATCGTCCTCGGGAAGCAGCTCGGCTTTCTCCCGTCTAGGCTCTGGCTTCGGGAGACTTCGGGGATACTTATCATGGGATGTTCCCACCTGGAAGGGCCCCGCAAGGATCACTGAGCCCAGGAATCAAAGCTGCCCCCTTGGCGTTTCCAGCGCCAACTGAGCTACTCTCAGGCTGTTGGAAACTCCGTGGATGTGGTGCCACTGGCACAGGAATGGTGGCAGCAGGTTTTTGCCCTGGAGCACAGACTCTGTCAGGACACACACGGAGAAGCTAAGAAGTCACCCAAAGGCCTGGCTGGCTCCATGCTGTGTTCCCAGAATTCCTGCTGAACAGATTTTCCTGCTGTAGAAATAATGGATGAGTGCCACAGAAGGTTCCCCCCCCTAGTTTTTAACCAGAGACACCAGAGGCAGTTTGTGCCCATTCTCATCCATCCAGCTCTTTAACGGGGCAGGGCTGAGGATGGAACAGCCTCAGGGGATTCATGGCAGGCACACACAGGACAGGCTGCTCCTGGAATATTTCCAGCGCAGGTTATGGCTTCCCAAGAACCCTTCTGGAGGTGCAGGGCAGAGGGAGCTGGGACAGCAATAATGGGACACCAACTGCACCAGCTGCAGCTCCATCTTCAGGAGCTTTAACGCCTGGAGGTGGCACAGAGCTGAACCACCAACTGTGGGATTACTGCTGTTTATGGCATATGGAGGGCGGCCAGCTCTGCACAGCCAACACAGCATAAAAATGTGGATTTTTTTAAACCCAAACGCCCTAACAGGGTCACCCGGAGGGCCCAGACAGGACAGAAGGCAAGGAGAAGCTGTGTCAGGAAAGATGTCACACCTGTTCCCCCACAAAGAGTTATTCACTGCTTCTTTAGCCGTGGTCTGCAGGGAGCCCATTTTTACGTGCGCGTTGGAGGAGCCTGAGGAAGCCTGGGAAGGGGAATAGTCTGAGTAAGTGCCTGAGGAAACGCTGTTATTCAGACAATGGATCTTATCTGCTTCAGACTCATCTGTCGACTCTGAAACAAAACACAGCAAACGCTTTCAGGGGCTGGCCCTTGGGAACTCCAGAACAAGACATTTTTAAGTTCACGCTATGGATTATATCGACATGTGCACACACACCCGCGGGCTACGGTTTACAGGCAGGGGAGGAACATCCCTGTCACAGCATTTCAGCTCAAGGGCTGTAAATCCATCAGTACCTTTCTTGTCTTTACCCAGCAGGACGAGTTTGGGAGGGTACAGAGGAGTCTCGGGCATGGAAGGACGGAGCTCCCCGATCCTCATCTCGCTGCCGGGATGTCCAAAGGGATCCTGAGGGACACAAGAGTGATGAGTGAGCACGGGGAATGGGAACACTTCACACTGCAGCACACAAACAGCTCCCAGCCTTCTCCTCGTGGTCACTGAAACACCCCAGACCTGCCATACTGCGGTGCCAGCTCGTCAGCAGAAAGTTCTAATTAATCCTACACAAATCCTCCTCAAAATTAGGGTGATGTGCTCCTTCTGGAAGTTCCAGATGGAACTTGCAAGATACAGTGAGGCTGTGTAAATATTTCTGATGAAGTCGAGGTCACCAAAACGCTGCCAGCATAAAGAAATAAACACAAACGGAAACAATTGGTATTTCAGGAGGGAGGACTCCTCCCTCAGTTATTTCTGGGGAGTCCTTCCAGAGATTCAGCTCTCCCTGGAGCTGTGCTTAATTAAAATGGCTTTGTCTCTAAGGAGTTTGTGGCTGAATTAAAACGATCTGGATTTAATAAACTTCTGCCAGAGAGTTCAGCCCATCTCACCTTCACACAGGCCCTGCAGCAGGACGTGTGCTGGGAATAACCCCGGTCAAATTGGGGGAGGGAAGTGGGACTCATTCTTGGAAAGAGATGTTTTAAATTAGGACATTAGGTTGGCTAGGAGGGAATGAGGGCACCAAGAGGACTTTTGGAGCCCTTCTGATCCCTGCAGAAAGCTCAGAGAGGAGGAGGGTGAGCACCCTGGGGAGACAGGGATGGGTGACACCGGAGGGTCTCTGTACCCTGAGGGGTTGTAAAGGTTCTCCTGTCAGTTTGGAGAGGGAAGGCAACGGGGAGAGATGTCATAATTAGAGAAACAATTTAAACTGAAGGAGTACCCAAACCAAATCCACATTGCTAGAACGTAAAATGCTGCAATGTTTCAAGCATTTTCTTGATTTTACTTACAAGGAGGGAACTTTACTGCCATTAACTTCTCCTTGTAGTAGCAGAGATTTGTTAGAAGCGTTTGCCATGTGACTTATCCTTGGAGGATTTAATTCTGCTTACACCAGAGCTACTTCAATCCCTCTGGATTTGATGTTCCACTGGAGGCAGGACCTTCCAGAAGAGGCATCCTCAGTTTAGTGAACCCCCCCAGGGTTTAAAGGCAGCACGGTTCCGAGGTGATTCCCGCTGGGAGTGATCCAGTCCAGCCCTCCCTTCCCCATGCAGAGGATTGCCCTGGTGCTCCCCACGTGCCCAGTGACCCCCACCTCAGCCAAACCCCAGTGCAGTGGGGCAAACTGGTGGAACTGGGGGCAGTGAGAGGGCAGAGCAGTGCAGGGGGTGACATTCTCCACCTGAGCAGCCCCGCTCTGGCTGTACCTCTGAGCTCTGGCCTCTGTCCTCCCTGCCCGGGGCTTCCAGAGGTGCTTTCGGGGTGTTCTCAGGGTCAGGCAGGGGGCTCTTGGGGGGGTCTTTGCTTTCTTTATCTTGAACCTGGAATCCCAATATTGTGCCATGAAACTTCCAGGAGTTTTAAGCTTAAATTGCCCCCCTTGCTGGAAGAGAGGAAGACCCAGCAGCTCTGTTTTTGACACAGGGCTTTATTTCAAGTGCATGAAGTTCCCAATTTTATAGTATTTTCCTTTTCTGTTTATCCCCCAGCCCAGCTATTCCAACAAAAACCAATGCACTTTTGGAAGAACCACTCTGGTGCTTGTAAATCTGCTATGAATGTGTGAAATGTGCAGTAAAAACCCCAAATCATATTCCATTTAATTCCACTCTCTTTAAGAGGGCCCTTTTCTTACAAGCTCAAGAACAAATAGGTCACTAACAGGAAGAAAATTGCAAGGAGAAAGGGAAGAGAGAAATGCAAGTGCTGTGAGTCAGGATTTATTCCTCAGGGTTAACTGGGGAAGGATACAGGAAGAGGGCAAAGAACTGTGGTGAGAAGAAACCACCTGGTACAAACCATTAAAACAACTGGCAAGAGAAATATCATCAAATATTTGGGCTGAGAACACTAGAATATTAAATTGTAATCTGGAGGGACAGAGTTTTTGGGATGACCAGATTCCTGGAATCTGCTTGGAGCAGCCCAGGGCTCTGGGAAGGGATGAGGTAGAGGAACTGTGGGATATTCTCAATCCAAACACATCCAGAACATGAACTACAAAGACCTGACTTGCTGATTCTGATATTCCTCATTGTTTCTCGTGGAAAGGCAGCAAAAGTCCCTAAATAATCGCAGGCTCCTCTTTGGCCAAAACTCACATCTTTCAAAGAGAATTAGAATGATGAAGAGGTTTGTTTTAATCGATGATTAATCGAGACATTGCTTGCTTATTGTGAATGAAGGTGGAGGATGGTACAGAGGGTTTGAAATGCAGCTCCTCATTCAGTTCCTGGTTCCAGATGCACCCTTTCATTATTTAGAAACAGTTTCTGAAGAGACACGTGCAAATTAATTGCAGGGAAAGCCAAAAGAGATCAGAAGCCAGCTGATGTGAGGATGAGAATTGCACCTGAAATTCAATTACCTGGGATCAGAAACTGCCTTCAGCCTTTAGCTACATCCCAACACACCTGCAATTCCAGCCTGTGCTTTAACTCGAGGCTTGGGTTTGTCTGCTAATTATCTGCAAAGCAAATGGAGCTTAATTACGTTTTATTTACTGGGTTACTGCTGAAATCAGGCCAATATTGTTCACAAAACCATTCACACTTTGCCTACACTTTCCGTGTGCTCTATCCTCGTGAGGGAAGCCAAGGAGAGGGAAATGCATCTGCACCACCCTGATCAGAGCCAGAACCCCTCTGGGTGTCTGGGAAGGACAAGAACATCCCTTTCCTTGTCTTCAGCTGCTGGAGCAGCTCTGCTCCCGCTCCTCACTCCATGCCAGGGAAATGAAAAGCTGACAGAGCTCCCCCACCTCCACCTTTACAGCACAGAGGGTGAAATCTCATCTCTGCTGGCATGTGGGGACAGGGGGAGCTCACAGCTCCTGCCCTGGGAGAGAACAAGGGAGGGAGCTGTGATCCCATTATTGAACGGTGATGCCAGGATGATTTTTTTGCCTTTTATATCCCTCTCACATACCCTTTTTACACAGTTTTTATGTGTTCTCAGTGCTTTCAGCCCCACACTTGTACCTCCCCAAGGCTGAGAACTCAGCTCAGCCCCACGGCACCGTTAAACCAGGAGAGCAAACATCCTGGGAGCCCCAGACACCAAGGGCCTCTCCAGAACACATTTGGGAACCTCAGCCAGGCCCAGCCAGGGGGAAGGTTCCTCACAACGAGGGCTTCACTCCAGCCTCTCCCTGGGGGATCTCTGATAAATATGTTAATTGTGCAAGGCCTAGAATTGTGTGTATTTCAGTGTGAGGTGTGCATGCATTTTGGGGCATTGCACCTACACCAAGTGCTGCACCCAAGGATCCTGAAATAAATCCCAAGGTAAAAACCCCTTTTCCTCATTAACTGTGTTTGAGTTTCAATTTTAAGACCAGGGAAAGGCAACAGTGTCACTTGAGGAGTCACTGGTGCTCATGGTGTCTCTCCTTCTTTCCATTCCCTGGGGGAGCATTCCCTGGCTCTGCCAGCTCCCAGGACACTGCTGGGATGTTCCTATTCCATTGAAAAACTCAGCATCATTTTAACAAATATTGACAAACCACCGATTTCTGGAGGCCTTGTCAGCAGCCACATCACAGAACAGAACAGAAAATGTTAAAATCTGTGAGTGGATGTCACTCTCAATAAAGAATTCCAACAGAAAAAGATAAATGAAGCCTGGAAAGCAGCACCAAAGCTCTGCCTCAATCATGGTTGAATGAAATTGTGTTTAGGGGTGGCCTAAGGAGGCACTTGGTGTCTCCCAGGTCTTAGAGAATGGTTTAAGGGCAAGGGTTAACACCTAAAACCTCTTCCAACTACACTGATCAAAGTCCAGATTTAAACACGTAGGGACAATTAAAACCCACAGAAAGCCTTGAGAATATTTGAGTTCAAACAACAGATAATACAAAATGAATTCTACATGCTCAGCAACAAGAGCAGAATGTCAAGACTCATGGCCCAAGTCACCAGGTGGTTCAAGGACCAGATTTACACAGTGAGAATTTAATGAGTCAAAAGGAATAATGGTGGAATTGAAGATTTCAGATTTATATGAAAACTTGAGCGATTTAACTGAACTATTTCAGCTGAAATTAAATATTTAGCTTCAATGTTTTAGTCTTAATGGAAATTGTGCCTAGAGCTGAAGTCTTCTGAAGGCACCTTGAAGAGAAAACTTTGGGGAGGGTTATTTTTTTAAGGAATGAAAATATTGGTTTAATTGCAAATAAAACCCAGCACTGAGAGAGCACCTACAGCTGAATGTGTAATATTTGTGCCAAAGGCATGGAAAATGGAGGGACAACAATTCCTGCACACAGGACTGGCCACAGACAGGGGCATTTCAAGGACAAGGAGTTTATCACAATGGCCAGATAATAAAGGAGTGGAAAAGAAGGAGAAACGTTTTCCTCATTTATTCCTTTACAGCATTAAAGCTTTGCAAAGATTTTCAGGACTGCTGGGAAGGGATTTCCCTTGTTTGTGAGTGGTGCTGCTCACATGTTTGGTGAGGGAGATGAGACCAAACTCCAGCAGGACTGCAGGATTTAGGAATTTACCTTCTGGTGATTAATCCCAGGATAGAATTGCTCCCTGTGCTTGGCAAAGACTCCAGGAAGAGCTGGGTCCTGCAGCTCACTGGGAGTCACCATCCAGGGCTGCTCCCTGCAGGGGAAGGAGATCTCCTGCTGCCTTCATTAACTCTGGGCAGGGTTAATTGGGCTCCTGCTCCTAACAGCAATCCCAGGAGCAGAGATCAGCAGGGCCAGACAGAACCAAGAGGTCTTTAACAGATTAAATGGGATGGAAATGGTGCCTGGGCCCATCCTCCTGCCACACACCAGGCTCACTCCATGAAATGTAACAGAGTCCTGGCATAAATCCACAGCACAATTCCCATCTGGGCAGATTTCAACCTAAAAATTCAGCAGCACTGGGAAAAACAGCAACTCCATCTAAAACTGGATTAAAATCAGAAACTCCATCTAAAACTGGATTAAACTCAGCAACTCAATCTAAAACCAATGAAACTCAGCAACTTGATCTAAAACTGGATTAAACTCAGCAACTCCATCTAAAACTGGATTAAAATCAGAAACTCCATCTAAAACTGGATTAAACTCAGCAACTTGATCTAAAACTGGATTAAACTCAGCAACTCCATCTAAAACTGGATTAAAATCAGAAACTCGATCTAAAACTGGATTAAACTCAGCAACTCAGTCTAAAACTGGATGAAACTGAGCAACTCCATCTAAAACTGGATTAAACTCAGCAACTCCATCTAAAACTTAACAGGGAAAACGAGAATCTCTCAGATCTGAGATTCCTGGCAGATCAAAACATCGTTTGGTGCTTCAGAACCCTGACAAAAGAGCCTGAAATCCTCGAGAGGAACAAGGATCCTTTACAGTACCTCCACTGAGATCTCCTTGGGGGTCAGGGGCCACTTGTGCTCGTACTTGTCCTTGCCAGCAGGGTCGGTGTTGGCAGCTGGGGCTGCATTCTCGGGCCTCACTCCCAGGCTGGGTTTGCTCACCAGGTTTTGCACAGATTTCACCATGTTCTTCAGGTCCTCGGGGTATGGAGTGGGGTAACGCTTGAGGTTGATCTCCACCTGAACAGCCATAAAAATGAGGCATTAAAATCAAGAATGCAAGGAGAAATACAGAATGAAAATGGAGGGCAAAGCAAGGCTGGGTGATGGTACTGGGGCTGAGGGCGCTTTCCTCGTGGTTTGGTTGGGGAGCTGGAGGAGTTTGGGATTGAAATTTGCTCATTGACTCTTTGTCAGCCTGGAATGGAATCCCAGTGACATCAAATAAGAGTGGGGAGTGGTTCCCTACCAGCCCATGTCTCACCCTGGGAGGGTGCTGTTAATTCTGTGCTCTCGCTGACACATTCCATCACGCTTCCCCAAACAATCCTGCTGGAAAGGCAGAATTAATTTAGCCACGCTCTGTGAACTCAATTAATCTGAATTATGGATGGCAGCTGAGAGCGAGATCTGATCCTCTGGGAGCCATTTGCTCCTGGAGCTGGATAATGTTCACACACACACTCGGGTGTCTCTGGCTCTTTCCTGGCACAGGAATCCAGACCCGAAGCACTCCAGGGAGCCCCCAGGGCCTGACTGAGCTGTAACTCACAGCCAGACCCAGAGATTCCCTCAAAAACCCCATGTTTGGAGTTCCTGAGTTTCCCAGAGTCTGTCAGGATATCCTTGTCAGGATAACAGGGCTGGGAAACTTCAAATTCCTCCTGGTAATAAAGGATCTGGAATCATTTACCACACAGCAGCTTTCACCTCGTGGTGTAGGTCAGCTGACAAAGGAGCTGATTTTAACACCTCCCTGCCAGAGCTGCTGCATTTAAATACCCAACGAGGAGGAAAAATGCAATTTTGGATTCAGCTGAAAATGGTCTGTCCATAGGAATACTTCAGAGGCAAAAGTGTGATTTATTTGGTAAATAAAACTGTATCAAGTGCTGGCATCCAGATCTGAGCCAGGAGAGAATAAACATCACGGAGCAGAATGGAAAATGTTAAAATCTGTGAGTGGATGTCACTCTCAATAAAGAATTCCAACAGAAAAAGATAAATGAAGCCTGGAAAGCAGCACCAAAGCTCTGCCTCAATCATGGTTGAATGAAATTGTGTTTAGGGTGGCCTAAGGAGGCACTTGGTGTCTCCTAGGACTCAGGCCATGGTTTAAGGGCAAGGGCTGAGCCAGGCAGGGCTGAGAGCTCAGGCACAGAGCAAATCCTCAGGAGCTCCAGCCAGGGAGGAGAAGGAACTGGAGGGCTGGGATGAGACAGACAATCCCAGACAGGGATTTCAGCAGGAGCTGCACATCTCTGGGAGCGTTGATATCAAAGAGCCAAACTGGGATGCAGATCTTCCCCTGGCTGATCCACACTCTCCATCCCAGAGGAAATCCATACTCCCTGCCAATCCCATTCCCCAACCCAAACACAGAAGTTTCAAAGCTCAAAATCCTCGATGGAAAAAAGTCACTGAACAATCCCAATGACCAAATCTGCTCTAACATCTGTCTGGCTGAAAGTTCAGTTTGCTGGGAGATAAAAAGTGAAACCTCCTTCTGCTGTTATAAAATGCTGCAGCGTTGGTGGTTACTGCCTGTTGAGAATTTCAATTTATTTCAATTTAAAGGTGTGGTGAAACTGCTAAAAATGTTCATGTTGAAGCCTTCAGCCATGTCACCCCCAGGTAAAACTCAGACAGCAAGGGGTGGAACAACTGAAAACTTTCCCAGATGCTGTTTTCCATGCAGGACCCATAAATCTGCAATTCATCCAGGGTAAAATTCCACTTTAATCCATCCATTGTGAGGTGAAGGCTGCTTTTGGCTTCATTTTCTGTTTCACTAAAGCTGCAGAGCCCATTAGCTCTGGGCACAGGAGCTGGCAAAAAATTCCCAGCTGGGAAAAATATTGGAAAGAAAAATCAAGCATTTCCACCAAGTTTTCAATGGGATGTTAAATTGCTGTTGACGAGAGAGCTGTTAGTTTTAGAAGGAAAATCTGATTTAAATCTCCTCAGATGATTTTATCTCTGACCTTACATTTTACCTTGGCTGTTCTACTGTAGTCAGGAATGTGCAGGGTCAAAGCGTGGGATAATTCCTTTATATGACTCAAGAAAGAGACATTTTCATGCCAGGTAAAGGCTGACAGGTTTGAAAATACCCTCCTGACAATGCAGCTGATGGAAGGATTGATGGAGCACTCTGGAATGACATTAACTTCACGAAACTGGGGGAGGAAATTCATGTTTTGCACTTCATTTTTCACAAGTGATGCCCTCCCCACTGCACATTCCATGAGGCTGCAGAGCCCTCGTTGACTCTTACTTTGAGAGGAACATGGAATGCCCTGTGGGATTCAAATATTCCTGGAAAAGCAGTGGTTGGACAGTGATTCTGCCTCCCAACAGGGAGTTAATTCCCTCTGGGACAGAGCAGGAATGTGACATTAAAACACAAACCCAGTTCAATTCATATCGAACCCCATCCACAATTAGTGAATCCCAGAATGAATCCAGCAGAATTTACCTTAACTTTCCCTGGATTTTCCTCCTCTTCCTTCTTGTCTTCGAATTCGAAGGCCACAGTCATTCTCTGCTGCCTCTGCTCCTCCCACAAAGTGGGGTTAAAACTGTCACTGTCTGACTGGAAATCTGCAGGGAATGGGAAAGGGAGATGGGAATGATCCAAACAGACTTTTCCTGGGTGGTTGTTTGAAAACGTGAGGGGGACAATGGGAATTGAGAAACCATTCCAGAGTTATGAAGAAATCTGGGATGAGAGTGGTGGGAAGCACCACCAGGGTTTGGGGCAGCAGAGGGGGAGTGTGAAAATTCGGATTTAATGGAGCTGTGGGAGGAGTAAAGCCTCAATCCAGCAAAATTTGGGAGCCATGAGCCCCCACACCACAGGGCTGGACATTCCCAGCTCCTGGGCAGAGCCAACAATTCCTTGTGTGTGCTCAGAGCCAGGCTCAGGCTGCTCCTGCAAAGCCTTTCTGGAAATAAAAGGGGTTCAGAAAATGTCGGTCTGAAAATGTAAACCAGAAAATGGCAATCTGGAAATGTAAATCAGAAAGTGCCAATTTGAAAATGTAAACCAGAATGTGCCAATGTGGAAATATGTAAACCAGAAAATGCCAATTTGAAAATGTAAACTAGAAAATGCCAATGTGGAAATATATAAACCAGAAAATGTCAGTCCGGAAATATGTAAACCAGAATGTGCCAATCTGAAAATGTAAACCAGAATGTGCCAATCTGAAAATGTAAACCAGAATGTGCCAATCTGAAAATGTAAACCAGAATGTGCCAATCTGAAAATGTAAACCAGAATGTGCCAATCTGAAAATGTAAACCAGAATGTGCCAATCTGAAAATGTAAACCAGAATGTGCCAATCTGAAAATGTAAACCAGAATGTGCCAATCTGAAAATGTAAACCAGAATGTGCCAATCTGAAAATGTAAACCAGAATGTGCCAATCTGAAAATGTAAACCAGAATGTGCCAATCTGAAAATGTAAACCAGAATGTGCCAATCTGAAAATGTAAACCAGAATGTGCCAATCTGAAAATGTAAACCAGAATGTGCCAATCTGAAAATGTAAACCAGAATGTGCCAATCTGAAAATGTAAACCAGAATGTGCCAATCTGAAAATGTAAACCAGAATGTGCCAATCTGAAAATGTAAACCAGAATGTGCCAATCTGAAAATGTAAACCAGAATGTGCCAATCTGAAAATGTAAACCAGAATGTGCCAATCTGAAAATGTAAATCAGAAAATTCAATCTGGAAATGTAAACCAGAAAATGCCAATTTGAAAATGTAAACTAGAAAATGCCAATGTGGAAATATGTAAACCAGAATATGCCAATCTGGAAATACATAAACCAGAAAATGTCAGTCTGGAAATATGTAAACCAGAATGTGCCAATCTGAAAATGTAAATCAGAAAATTCAATCTGGAAATGTAAACCAGAAAATGCCAATTTGAAAATGTAAACCAGAATGTGCCAATGTGGAAATATGTAAACCAGAAAATGCCAATCTGGAAATGTAAATCATTAAATGCCAGTCTGGAGATGTAAACCAGAATGTGCCAATGTGGCAATATGTAAACCAGAAAGTGCCAATGTGGAAATATGTAAACCACAAAGTGCCAATGTGGAAATATGTAAACCACAAAGTGCCAAATTGAAAATATAAACCAGGAAATGCCAAGCTGAGAGCCTGGCACTACCAGGGTTCATCCGTGCGGGCCCGGGCAGGGATACCCCATGGGCCTGGCCTGTCAGTGCAGCCCCTGACCCTCCCTCTCCCTCCCTCTGCAATCCCTTCCCTTCTCCCAACAGGGAGCGCTGGGATTTTACCTTCATCGCTGCGGGGCTGCTGGGGGAACATGTAGTTGGTGAGCACTCGCTGCTTGGTCTCGGGGTGTGCCTCAGTCTGCAGCGGGATCAGAGCCTTGGACTGCCCAGAGCGGGGAAACATCCATTAGGGTCCCCGCCCAGGCCTCAGGGAATGCTGCAGCCCTCAGGGAAAACTCCCCCGTGGCCTGCCAGGGATGCCTTAGCTTGTACTAAAATAATTATGTTTAAGGGCTTTTTAACTCGATTAATACAGTTTCTCAAGTATTTAAGGCGCTTGAAATATATTTATGCTGAAAACTAAAGTTGATGCTTCTGTTCCGTGTTGGTGTGACTCAGTTTCTGCAGTGATTTTAATTCAATCCTCGTTTTCTGACTCATTTCTGGGGCTGAAGCCCTGAGACCCAGAGGGGCTCTCATTCCATCAGTTAATGATGAGGAGTGAATTCCTGGTGGTCGTCAGTTCACCATGGAGTAAACCTGGAGCAAGGCACTGCAGGCCTCCTGTGGAGCATTCCCTGAGAATTCCTGCTGGGTCTGACTTCAGCCGGGAATGTTTTATCACTGCTTTGCTCCAAGCCTGATCCAGGAGTGACTGCCACGGTCCAGAGAATGGAAATCAATCCCTGCAGTGCCACAGGAAAGTCCAAACGCTGGAAAATGTTGTGTATTTAAAGGGCCGGAGGTGTTCTGTGCCTGGGCTGCACAGTTAATTGTTTAAATGGAAATGAAAGGGAAAAAAACCCAAACCCCAAGTATCCTCATTTAACACATTAAAATTTAATCCTAATTTTCTATTACCCCCCCTTTCAGCTTTCACATTTTTGGCTTGCCTCTAAAGCTAAATGTACATTTCAGCCTTATTTTAGGGCGCAGCTGCTGCTGGAACCGTTGCATTTCTCAGGGTTCCTGTTGCATAATTTGCTTTAAAATAGAATCCTGAGGAATATCTGCTATGAACCAAACCCTGGAACAAAGCAAGGCCCCCTCAGATTTCATTTCTGAAAAAATGAGTTTTCTCCAAAGCAAGACCCAGATTCTTTGTGAGTCTTTGACTTGTTTGAACCCTCCCTGACTGCAGTGGAGTTTAAAACACGCAGGGATGGGAAAATGGATGGGAAAAGGGAAGAGGATGCCAAGGATAGAGCAGCAGATGGAGCAAAAGGGTTGGAACAGGATAAGAACAAGTTTGGGAATGAACATCCTGAATTTCTACTCCCCAAATATTCCCTTTGCTACTTTTGCCCTTTATTTACTGCTTTGGTAAGGAGGCAGAAGCTGATCCTGGTAAATAATTCCTGGGAAAGGTGATTTTTCCCTCTTAAAAAATGATACCCAGCAGGATTTATGGCTGGATATGAAAATCCACAGCTGGGCTGGGATCAGACCCTTCCAAAATTCCTCTGAATCTTGTCTGGAGTGACAGGGTCCTTGACAGAGCCCCTTCCCTAGGGAAAATGGGAATATTGAAAGGCATTACCTGGTTGTCAGAAAGCCACAAGGCTGCCAGTTCCTTGAGCTTGGTAAAAGTGAAGGGCAAATTCTTCAGTCTGTAAAGGAGAATATTGGGACAAGGTGAATCCTTCCTTTCCAAAACCCCTTGTTTGAAGATTCATGTGCAGCAGGTTTATCTGGATCACACTGAAATGGCTGAAATTTCACTGCTTTTTAAAAATAAATTTTCCTAAAATGCAATATTTCATCAATATTCCACCTATTATTATTATTATTATGCAATATTTGATTAATATTCCACATTAAGAGTTATATTTGGAAGGTAGAACTGCTGACCTCATATTCTTTGGTGCTGAGGAGAGACTGAGGTTTTCCTTTGGCTTGAATGTAATAAAATTACAATTATAAGAGAGAAAAAAAGAAAAAAAAATCTTGGTCCTGGGGAGGTTTAGAGGAAGCTCAGTGTCACCCTCAGAGCTCCCTTTGTGGGATGTTGGAAGTTTGGAACAGAAGCATTCCGAGGTGATGGAAAATTCATTTTTGTGGGAACGTCAGACCAAAGATTAAAATAACATAAATATTCATGGTGAACCTAAATGGCAAAATTAAATTGAGCAGGGAAAAAAAAAAAATTAGCATTTTAATGAGATCTTTAAAGACAATTTCCTAAAAGGGATCTGAGAGTGGGAATGGGAAAGGATGGCGAGATATTTGTGGAATCTTCATTGATGTTTTTTCCCATAACTCCTTCTGAACAGGAGGTTTTTGTGGAGTCATGGAATCTAGGCTGGTTTGGGTTGGGAGAGATCTTAAATCCCATCCCATTCCACTGTTCCACGGGCAGGGGTGGAACATTATCCCAAGGCAACCTGTGGTGTCCCAAAATGTCCCAAAATCCCTGGGCTGGGATTTTCCTGCATCAACAAATTGCCCTGAGGGCCTTGCTCTGCTGGAAGTGCTGTGGAGCCCTTCCAGGGAACTGGAAACTGGGAATGGGAATGAGACTGGGAATGAGACTGGGAATGGGAGTTGGACTGGGAATTGGACTGGGAATGGGAATTGGACTGGGAACAGGAATGGGACTGGGAATTGGACTGAGACTGAGAATGGGAATGGGACTGGGAATGGGAATTGGACTGGGAGTGAGAATGGGAATGAGACTGGGAATGTGATGAGACTAGGAATGGGAATGGGACTGGGAATGAGACTGGGAATGAGACTGGGAATGTGAATGAGACTGGGAATGGGAATTGGAGTGGGAACGGGAATGGGACTGGGGATGGGACTGGGGATGGGAATTGGACTGGGAATTGGAATGGCAGTGGGAATGGGACAGGGAATGGGACTGGGAGCAGCACATCCCCAGAGCCTGCACCCGCCGTGGGTAAGCACCAAACTTTAAAGCTTAATAATAAAAATATTTCCTTTAATGTAAACCCTGGTTGATTTTTCAGGAAAACCACAATCCACAGGAATAGCGTGGGAAAGCAAAACCCAGTTATTCTTCCAGCGTTGGATTTTCACGTGGAAAATGTTTTCTTGTGAGAAATTCAAAAGAAAAATAAAAGGAGACATTTCCCCTGAAGCTCCTCAGGTGAACAAACCCAAACTTGACCCAAACTCGACCCAAACTCAGCCCAGTTTTGGGATGACACTCCAAGGATTTCAGAGCCCCAGTGCTGTGAGCTGTACCTGTTATCACTCAGGTTTAACACCCTCAGCTTCTGCATCTGGCCAATCTCATCAGGAAGGAATTCCAGCTTGTTGGAGCGCAGGGACATCACAGTCACGTTCTTACAGCTCCCAATCTGTGGGAATGGAAAAGCCAAAATGATGGAATGCCGAATTTGGGAATGTTTATTGTCACTTTTCAGGTCAGGAGGTGGCTAAATTGGGTTTTACAGAAAGGCATGGAAGGCAGAAAATCCAGAATTCAACCAGAAAATGACATTTTCCTGTTGGCAGCAACCTCAGGGGATGCTGGGGGTTCCTCACACTGCTCCTCACAGGGATATTCCCAACTTTCCATGGATTTTCTGCTCAGTTTTACCACTGAGCACATCAGGAATATTCACTGTTGTACACCGAGACAACGCAACTCCACAAGCAGCTGCTCCACTGGATGCTCTGCCTGCTGGGGCAGGGACAGAATCCCACCCCCATGGGACATTCCAGGCTGGAATTCATGCCTGGAATCAGCCTCACCTCTCTGGGCAGCTCTGGGAGGAAGTTCTCATCCACGGCCAGGGTGCGGAGGTTGTGCAGGTAGCCGATGGTGGAGGGCAGAGACTCCAGCTCGTTGCAGCTGCAGTCGAATTCCTCCAGCAGAGACAAGCTGGAATGGGAGAGCCCTCGTTAGGGACAGCAACATCAAAGCCACAACCCCAAACCTCTGCAGGTTCCAAAGCTTTGCCAGCTCTGGGCGCCTGCCCTGAGTGGGAACATCCAGGGGGGATGTGGATCCCAAGCTGTGGCTGTCCCTGGATCCCTGGGAGGGTCCCAGACCAGGATGGAGGGGATTGGAGCAGCCTGGGACAGTGGGAGGTGTCCCTGCCCTGGCAAGGGCTGGGATGGGATGGTTCTGGAGGATTTTGGGTGCCACCAAGCTGCAGACCCTCAGCAGAACCAGGCAGAGCTGTGTGAGACCCAACAGCAGAAAGCTGCAGAGCATCCCCAGTGCTTCCTGTGATCCCAGCTCCTGGAATCCTTCTGGCTGCCTCCCAGAGGTTCCTGCTGTGTTTTAGGAACTCTCCATCCCCGTGAGGCCACTTCAACACTGCAGATCCTTCCCAGCTCCAAGCCCTGGCCGTTGCCATGGGAACAGATGGATTTTTTTTTTTCCAAACCCCCCCCCTCCACCAAATACTTCTACTTTTGCTGCTCTGCTCCTCCCAATTGATCCACACCGAAATCTTTGTTCTTCCTCTTGGAAAATTGGATATATTTTACCTCCTTCCCCCTGGCACTGAAAAACCCCCAGGAATAAAAGTGGTGCTCCAAATTTAAAAGTCACGACCTGGGTGTTGGAAATGATTTCGTAATTCAGTACATCTGTCTTATTTTACAGTTGAAAACCCACACTCCTTGAGCAGAAAGGAAAATGTATTTTAATTAAAAACAGTGAAACTTGGACTCACTTTCCAATGGCATTGGGCAGGATTGTGAGCTGGTTGTCATCCACCTTCAGAGTTGTCAGTCTCTTCAGCAATCCTGCAGGAAGAAATAACAGATGAAGAGCTCCTGTGGATATTTCCTGGAACCCCATAAGCAATGATTTGTAACCCTGAACAGCTCCGCTCTGGGTTTTAGGAAGTATCATTCCAGATGGATTTATTGCTGCTAAATGCCCTCTAAAAATCAATCTGGGCAGAGAAGCACGGAACAGAAATCCTGGGGTTGATGGGGAGATGTAGAGGACCAAGATGGAAAACAGGAGGAGGAGACACCCAGTAAGACACCCAGTAAAAATTAGCATCGTTAATTAGCAATCCATGCTGGAATCTGAGGAAATTGATTTAAAAATCGAGGAATTTTGCAGTTCCATGTTGAAAGGGAAAGGGAAAAGCAAATATAAGGGGTCAGGATTGAAAGGAAATATCCTGATGGACAGAGGGATGTGCCTATGGCCACTCAGCTCCCAGAACTTCACAGATCCCAAATAATCCAGGCATGTAAAACAGTAAAAAAAAAAAAAAGAAATAGCTTGAATAATTTCCCTTTTATTTCCTTTTTTCCACTGTGAATGAGCAGCAAATTCCTGCCAGAGCTTCCTGTTGCTCCCATCATCGCTCTCAGACTGATTTTTACATTTAAACCCAATCAATTCTGTCCTTCTCAGCTTTTTTTTCCCCCTCAAAACAGCAAACCAGGTGGATCAATTCCTTCCAACCATGGAATTCTGCCCCTGACTTTACAAAATGGGAGTGCCCAGGCAGCATTTGGGCCTCACTCCATTACTATAAAATCCCATAACTCTGAGCAATAATACTAATGATTTTAAAAAATATTAAAAAAATAAAAAAAGAAGAAAAAAAAAAGCAAGGAATCCCTGAGCTTTCCTCACCTATGGAATCTGGCAGCTGCTGCAACATGTTGGATGAGAGGAGGAGATCCTCCAGCCCCTCACAGCCCGAGATGTCCAGGTCCACAGTCTCTATCCTGTTTTTTGACACATCCAGGTACACGAGCTGTTTTAACTTCCCTATAGACTTAATAGCACGTGAGACAGAGTTACTTGAGCAGATAGAGCTGTTAATTAGAGCGTTAATTAGAGACAAACACACAAACCCAGCTGATCCGGGGTTATCTCGGCACCCTCCGGATCCTGCCGGGGTGGGCTCGGCCTCAAAGGAGCAAAAGAAACTTCCCCGGGGTAATTAATGTGCTCCAAATTCATTAAATCCGCTGGAATTTGGCATTCCTGGGCCTGCAGCTGAGTTATTTCTCCATCTGGACACAGATCCAAGGGATATTCCCAATTCCCACCTCCCACCGGGCAGGTGGAGATTTTCTGTGTTGGACCATCCCATAGCCTTTGTAATAATTAATTCATTAATTAATTAATGACTCCGTGCAGGCACCCAAGGAAATGTGGGTGCAGGTGTTCCCTGCCAGGCCACCACCCAATAATTCCATCCAATAAATGTCCATACCCCAGGTAGCACTTGCAAGGAATTATTGTCCATCCACAGCTCCTTCAGATTCTGGATTTGTTCGAGGACCTCAGGCTGAGGGGAAGAATAAATAAATAATTATGGGCAACTAAATAAAGCAGTATTTCTTCAGTTGAATAAAGATCAGTATTTTCTTTTAAAAAAGAGGATTCCCTCTTCACTTCCCTTTGGGTTTTTATAACTCCCCTCAGCCTTTCAGGTGTTTAAGGACACGGAGAGAACATTCCCTTGGTGTAATTTAACCCCTGCTGCCCTTTGTCAGAACCTGTGAAATTTAAGAAGCTTTTGCAAAAGAAATGAGCCCAAAGGACACATCCTTGGGAGATTGAATATCTGCAGTTGGCACACCCAGGAGTCAGAATGCATGGGGCACAAAGGGCACTGATGAAACCCGGAACTGCAGAATGAAACTCTCATTCTTTTCAACACTTCAGGGTATCAGTGAGAGAAGCTGGAAAAAGCAATTCCCCAAATCACTTCTCACTCCTCACAGCTGTGAAAATCCAGAAATGCAAATCCAGGTCAAACACACTCCCAGTTTCCTCAGCAGCACTTTCCTTTCCCATGAAACACTTCCCACAGCAAACCAAGACTTGGAATTTGCCTTCGCCCTCTTGAGTTGTAGAGATTTATTTTTTTTTCCAAAGCCTGTCAGAACCTGGTATTGAATATTCCATGGAATATTCCATGAAATGTTTCACTCCAAACCAGGTGCCAGCATTTGGAAGCAGTACAATTGCCCTGGAATTATTCCAACAGGGGCAGAAGCACAGGGACCTTCCCAGCACCACCGGACCCTAAGGGAGACCTCGAGTTTGGTTTGGAATGTTGCCATTCCCAGAGGAAATCTGATTTTCCACTTGCCCAGGGGGAGAAGCTCCTGATGCCTCATCAGGTAAGGACGAAGCTGATAAGCAGGAGAACTCATTCCTTGTTTTCCACATCTCCACATAACAAGTTCCTATTAAAAACTGGTGGTGAGCGTTTTAAAGGTGATTTATTTTGCCTCTGTTAATTCCACTGAAATTCTGCCCTCCTTCAATGATTAAAACCACTTCTAATTTCCAGGCTAAACTGATTAATGGCCATTTGCTACTATTTGTTCCTGTGCTGATGAATGTTTCCTTATCCCTCTGGAGTGTTCCCGGGCTGAGGTCATTATGGGTAATCATCATTTCCCCTCTCAACTTTAATTTGCTCTTAAATCCCTCTCATTAGCAGGCACTTTTCTCCAAGGCCCCAGCCTGTTCCTGGGCTGTGCAGGGCACACTTTGGTGGGGAATTTCTTGGATTAAAATTCCCCAGCATGGTGGGATTTCCCATTATCATGGAATATTCCACATGATGGCACACCACGTTCCAGGTGGGATCTCGTGGATGGGTTGGTGTTAAAGTGGAATTAAAACCTTTGTATTTGTGTCTGTTAGAAATGCTCTGGTTCAGGTCTGTGTGGGGAATGTTTTCATCTTCCACATAGGCAGCTACAATTGGAATAGAGTAGAATGGGAATAGGAATAGGACAGAAAAGAATAGGAATAGGAATGGGAACAGGAATAGAAACAGGAACAGGAATGGGAGTAGGGATGGGAATGGGAAAAGGAATAGAAATGGAAATAGGGATAGAATAAAATATAATAGAACAGAATAGAATAGCAGCAGAAATAGAATAGGAACAGGAACAGGAATAAGAACAGGAATGGGAATAGGAACAGGGATGGGAATGGGAAAGGAACAGGAATAGGAATAGAAATAGGAATAAAGTAAAATACAGGAGAACAAAATAGAATAGCACAGAAATAGAATGGGGATAGGAATATGAACAGGAATAGGAATGGGAAAAGGAACAGGGATAGGAACAGGAATGGGAATAGGGATGGGAATGGGAAAAGGAACAGGAATAGGAATGGAAATAGGAATAAAGTAAAATATAATAGAACAAAATAGAATAGCAACAGAAATAGAATGGGGATAGGAATAGGAACAAGAATAGGAACAGGAATAGGAATAGGAACAGGAACAAGAAACTTGGCAAAGCTGCTGCCTCCTCCCCTTCCCAGGGTCAGCTTTGACTCCCCAAAACCAGGGAGATGCCAAACCTTGGGATTCACTTCTCCTGGAGAGCCGTGACCGGAGCTGCCTCTTCCCTTCCTTGATTGCATCCCTGCACTTGGATACAGCTGCTATTTAGGGAGGCACAATTTGCATTCCAGGAACGCACACGGCTCCCAGGGTTTGGGAATCTTGTCCCCAGCAGGGTGGGTGGAAGGAAGGATTTCATTCTGACCCCGTGGCTGCATCCAGAGGGCACAGACTGTTCCAGGTGTGAGGGAAGGGCCCCAGCAGTCCTGGGATACCAAAGGAGTGAAGCTCTCCCACACCACCAACTCATCTTTCTCCAATAAAAAGGAGATTTCTGTGGAAACTCAGATCAGATTTCCAGGATCCACGACAACAGGGCCTCCTAATCCTTTTTTTTTCCAGGTGGGAGTTAAACCAGCACTGCTTTTCCTGAGGCATTCCTGCACATTCCTGCTGCTCCTTGGCCTCTTGGCCCATTTGGCTCCTGGTGTTTGATTCCCAGTTCCTACATTTTAGGAGAAGCTGCCTGAAAAAAGAGTCAGCTTGGGAATTCTGGCCCTAGCAGCAGGATGGGGCCACCCCTCACCCTGGTGCATCACTCTGCTGCCATGGAAAAATATGGAATATTGTCCAATTCTTTTCAAACACCACAAACCCAAGGCACCCCCAGAAGGGATGCTCTGAACTTGGGAAGGATTTCATTCCTACAGTTAAAATTCCGAGCAGCACTTCTGGAAATTTCCTTCTGTTTATCCACGCTGAAGATTTTAATTAAAAATCGGAGTGAAATCCTCTCCTTTCTCCTACATGGAATAAATGAGCAGCCTGGAACAGGGTGGGAGCTACTCCATAAAACAGACATAGAGACTTTGCTACAGCTTTTTACCACCAGGTGACATTTCAGGGTTTGTTTGAAGTGGAATTATCTCAGTTTTAACTAAAGCTACAGGAATTATTCCCTTGTAGGACTCTAATCCCTGATCCTGCTCTTCCAGGTCTCCCCAGGAACAGCATCTCTTACTTTCTGCACTGACAACAGAGAAAATTCCCAAAAGATTTAAGTCTCAGGGAAATTAATTCTGATCTTGGGGATGAGTTAGGGACAGAAACTCCTTTGGGACTCCAAAATTGGAATCCCAGACTGGTTTGAGTTGGGAGGGACATTAAATCCCATCCCATTCCACCCCTCCCACTGCTCCCAGCCCCAGTGTCCAGCCTGGCCTTGGGCACTGCCAGGGATCCAGGGGCAGCCACAGCTTGCTAATTAATAGCAATTCCTAATTGCTAATAGCAGTCTCTAGTATTTCCAAGACACAATGAACCACATTAAGCAATCAGTCCATGACAGATACAATAATTCATCCCAAGATCCCAAATCCTCCTGCTCGGAGGGAGAATCCTCAGTGACCTCAAGCTGAGGAACAAATCCTGGTGGAGATGTGTTGGAAACCCTAGAGACTGAGAATATTGAATTGTCTGTGCTGGAAGGCACAGTTCCACAAGAGAACCCTCAGGATAGGCTTCCAAAATTGAGTGATGACATTAAAATCCCACACGGGTGTGGTTTGAACAGGAGGTGTGGTGTCACAGGGTGAAAGATTTGGGATTTAAAGATTTGAATATAGTAATACACATTTGTAAAGATAGAGATTTTAAAGCAGTGGTTGGATCCTTCTTTTTCACTTTCTTCTTCCTTCTTCTTCATAAGCTTAGATGATGTCTTATAATTAGATAAGAAAATCTACACTGCTGAACTTAGAAAGAGATTTTAAAGCAGTGGTTGGATACTTCTTTTTCACTTCCTTCTTCTTCCTAAGTTTAGATGATGTCTTACAATTAGATAAGAAAATCCACACTGCTGAACTTAGAATGTTGGCTTAAAAGTCATAATAATTTAGTTGGCAAATGATTATTGGACCAAAGATCCTTGAAAAAGCTTTGAAAAGCCAGAGAACCACCACTGTTAACCTTGTTTTACCTTGCTAGCAGAGCTCACAGCTTCTAAAAATGTAGCACAGATAAAAACCAATAAACAAAAAACCCTGCATCTCCTGTATTTCATCCCAAAAGGTAAAACACTGAAAGAGAAGCCCTCACCCCGACAGGGACAAAGCACAAAGCACATTTTGTCACCAGCACCCCCTCAGGATTGTGAAACACCTCCCATGGGACAGGGAAATTGTCCCAACAAAGCCTTCCCGGGAAAAACATCCACAGGCAGAGCATCCAAAGCCAGAGGTTTCCCATGAAAAACCAAAGCATTTCTTACCAGCTCAGAGAACTCATTATTGCCCAGATCGAGCCTCTCCAGCTGAGTCAGTTTGTGCATCGACCTGGAACGGAGTAGGAAAAGGCTTAAAATGAGATTTTTAACTGGCAAAATGTCACTCAGATTTCGCTGGGATGGAAATAAAGCTGCATTGATACTGTTATGGCAAAAAAAAAAGGAAAAAGAATTGCACCAGTTTGAAGCTGCTGCAAATTTAANTATTTATTCATATTTATTTTCATATATGTTTATATATTGTCTATTTTAATGTATGTATTTTAATATTTTATATATTTTTGTATATATTCTATATAAAACCGAACAAAATCTTGGTAGAATTTTGCATATTTGCTCAGGAAAAATGCCCCATCTCATATTAATAATCTGAAAAAAATTGAAATGAAATACAGCAGAAGTCTTGGCTTTTTTTGACAGAGATTTGTACATTTGTTGTGGTTTTTTATAAACCACCAGGAAGAGTTTGGGCTCCTGGGCCAGGTCCCCAGCGTGGCTGCTCCTGCTCTGAGGTTCACATTTAATCGAGTTCAAAGTTAATAAATCAATTTTTCCCTTGGTTTCCATGAGCCAAACCAGAGCAGGATTTTATCCCAAGCACAGATTTTATCTTTAAACCCTGAGAGGCCAAAGTGATCCCGAGACCACGCTGGGTTTGGGGGGTGAAGTGAAAAAAAAAAAGGGATAAAAATAATGAATTAATTTAACAGGAACTGCAGCAGGCAGCTCAGAGGCCTCCTGAGGTAATCGGATCCTAATCAAAAAATTAGCACGGCCCTAATTGCTGTGATCTAAAATATCAACATTTTATCTCTGCCATCTGCAGCAGAGGTAAAAGTGATAATTATTGGAGTGCTGAGGGTGGAAAATGGAGCTCGGGTTTGGCATCACAGGCCTGGCCTGAGGAGGAGGTGCTGAGAGTGATGGTGAACATTTACTGCCAGCAAATGTCACTTTTCCTTCCTTAAAATAGGGAAAAAACCCCACAGAACCAGGAAATAAACCCCATAGAAATATGGAAATAAACCCCACGGAACCAGGAAATAAACCCCACAGAAATATGGAAATAAACCCCACAGAACCAGGAAATAAACCCCACAGAAATATGGAAATAAACCCCACAGAAATATGGAAATAAACCCCACAGAAATATGGAAATAAACCCCACAGAAATAGGGAAATAAACCCCACAGAAACAGGGAAATAATTCCACAGAAATATGGAAATAACTTCCACAAAAACAGGGAAAAAAACCTCACAAAAATATATCACAACACATTATTATAACTAACATTTTAACTATTACACACATTTTTACATTATCTCTGTGATACTAATCTTTATATTTTAGATATTTCTATCACATCCTTTCAACGATTACCTCCTGGAACTCTTCAGAGATGAAACACACTCGGATTGGTAAAACTTTTGTCTTTCATCCCAAATTCTTTTGAACACACACACATTTAACAACTTTGGGCTGCTCTACTTTAAATTCAGCTTCGAGTGCAACTTTGAACCATTATTTGTAACATTTCTCAGTCAAATAAACAATTCCAGAAACTGAAATTGGTGTGGGGGCAGATTAATTTCAGGGAGTTGGGGCTCCATCAAAACTGAGGTTCTTGAACTCAAAAGCCAGAAAGTGTTATTTTTATATATATTATATTAAATTATTATTATTATTACTATTATTATTATTATCGTTATCACTATCATTATCATTATCATCANATATTTTTTATAAATATAAAATATTTCTATCCCTTTCGTGGAATGACTCAGATTTTTCTTAGGGAAAGCTTCATTCTGGTTTTCCTGTGGGGTGAATCAGGAAATTCTGAGGAATGCTCAGAATTAAACATTCCCTGCTGGGATGATGTCGTGGCAGAGAACTAAGGTGCTCAGGGAAGTGGCAAATGAAGGTTCCCCACAAATCTTGACTGGGGATCCCATCTGGAGCTGCCTTTGCACCCATGGGTGACTCCACTCAGGGGATTTTGGGCTGTGAGGGTGGAATTCCCACGAGGTGAATTCACAACCTGGAGGTTTTTATTTTTTGAATGATTTTTAAACAGGGAATGAGGTTTTTTTTAAAAGGCTGCAAAGGCAGCAGGGAAACTACAGAATCCTCAGTGAAAAATGAACATTTTAAACCATTGCCACCCACAAATTACAGCTCACACGATACAATCCAGGGGTACTAATTACAATTCCTGCTAATTACATTAATGGCCTAACTTAACTTCCTCACATTCTCTCAGATTTAACTTCGCTGCCTTATTTAGAAGCCAATTATCGAGAAATTGTAAATAATCCAAATAACCAGGAAAATCCTCTGGTTTTAGGCCACAGAGAAAATACCTCCACAGTGAACTCCTGGAATTTTTTAAGGCTGGAAAAACTCTCTGAGATCATCAGGACAGTCATGGTCACCACTGATCCACAGCCCCACATGCCACATCCAAAGGTTTCTCGATCGTTTCCAGGGATGGAGACTCCACCAAGTTATTAAATTGATATCAAATGGTAATATCAAATTAATTGGGTTATTTAACAGTACTTGGGATCTCTGTCTCCACTGCCTCGAGGAGAAGCAGCCCAAGTTTCCCATAATAAAAATTGACTAAAAATAACCAAGGTTTCATCAGGATATGCAAGACATTATTCTTATCATAAACCTTTGTATTTATATATTATTCAATTCCCTAAAGAATTCCTCCTGTTCTGTACTAACTCTGCATGGAATGAACACACAGAGAGCAAAGAGAGACTGAAAAATGCACTTTTTTTCCCATTTATTTTGCCAGGCAACAGGAAAAGATCTAATTTAAAGTCCCAAATAATTCCCAGGGATGAACCAGGTTCGATGGGAGTTAAGGAGCATCTGATTAGTCAAAATTGACTCCATCAGCTAAACCCAAAAACAGGAGAAAATGAATTTTAACTCCTTATTTTAAAGTCCTTTTGATGCCTCTTCCTGCGAGGATCAAACCCAGCTCCGGTCACTTCCAAAGGAAAAGCAGGGAAATAAATCTGGGCTGGGATGGACCTGAGCCCAAAAACTGTCAGGGCTCAACAACATGAGAACCTCCAAAGCAAATTCATTTATCTTATAAAAACCCTAAAGGGAAACCTCGTAGTAGTAGCAGCCACTGATTCGAATATTGGCAATATTTTAATAAGGTGGTGCCAGAGTAGCGAAGCTGGGGTGGGGTGTGAGTTCCCAAAATCTGCTATTTGAGGAAAAAACAGGTCACCAGCAAGGCTGGGAATGTTTGTGATGCCCAAAGTGTGGCAAACACTCCCCGTCCTTATCAGAAACCCCGGGAGAAAGTAGAGCAGCAGCTCAGAAAATAGCAGGAGAGAGTGAAAATTCCCCTAAATTTAGCCCCACCCCGGGCAGATTCTCGGCTCATTTAAATTGTCTCTTGCACTGACTTCAACACACTTCCAAAAAAACCTTTTTTTTTTTTTTTTTTTTTGCCAGGCAGCTCCCTAAAAGTGGAGTTTGGGAAGGGCTGAGGATGTGAGGAATGTGGATTTCGTTGGTGAGGCACGGGGGGAAGCTTGGGACCACTCGGCTGTGGGGTTCCTGGAAAGAAAAAATCTATTTTATCCAGAAAATTCCCACTGGAGGGGAGGTAAAGGATTGGGACATCTGTAATCTCTGAATGTTCCCTGGAATTCCTGCATCGTTCACTTCGTTTCTCCCTTTGGAGCAAAAATCTTGGCTAAAGAAGGGCACAAAAGTTGGGTTAGAAACAGCAAATTTGCAAATTTGACCTCTGTGAAGCAGCCACTGATGGGAAGAATCTGAGTTAATTCGCTTGATTTTGGTTTAAAACCAAAAAAAAAATCTGGGATTTTCACACATGCTGCTTAAAAACCTTAAGGGTTTCATCTCCCAACACTCAGTCCAGCCCTTTTAAAAAATAAGAATAAATAAGGGTTACAAATCATCCCAATAAATCTGAATTTTAGCAAGAACAGGAAAACTTCCCCACTTTGCCTTGTTCCCAAATGAATTTTTCCTTGGATTTTGGGTAGTTCAGGATACTTGGCACATTCCTTGGTGCAGATCCACAGGGGAGCCAATTAAAATTCCTATTAAATTCCAATTAAAATTTTGGGTCTGTCTCTAAATTTGGGGGGGAAAGAGAAAAATGGAGAGAAGGGGGAAGGCCTGGGAAAAAAAAAATTGAATGAATGTCAGAGAATAATGTCATTTTTTCATATTGTCTGTACAGAAAAATCCAAATTCAAGTACACTTGGAATTCACAGGACAGAGAAAGTTCCATTTTGTGGAAATTCCTAAAAGGAAATTCTCATGGGTGAAAAATGTGGGTTTTTTCCCCCCAAGCTTCTTTTCCAATATATAACTGGGCAGCCAAACCAGATATTTTCAATTAGATCTGCACCAAAATCTTGTTTTCAACTCTTCATTCTCTACCCAGAAGGAAAATCTTAATTGAGGAAGATCCTTCTTGTGTCCATTTCTCCTCCTGATATTTTTAATGGAAAATGTTCACTGGGCTGACCTTGTGTGATCTTAAATGATGAGAAGAAAACTTCTCCAACTTTCCCTTTATCGAGGAAGATATCGGAGAGTCGAAAGGAAAATATTCTACAAAAATAGGAAAATCTCTTTTTTTACAGCCTTGAATGCACAGATTTCCTTTGGTAACTTAAATTGTGGCAATCAAACTCCAGGAATTTGGCCTAGCTCAAGGGGTTTGGAGAAAAAGGCAAAGCAGAAAAATTCCTGAATTCCATTGCTCCACTAGAGGTAAAGCCAAACAATGATTTTCCAGGGAAAAAAATCAGAATTTTGGCTAGCAGGAATTCTTGGGAATAAAAGCAAACCTCTGTTTTCACCTGGTTCTGTTTTGGTACTTCCAGAGCCTCGAAAGTGCCACCAAGAACTCCAAACACCAGCTCAGATTTTAGGGCTGAAAACAACAACGTTTTAAGGCCGAAAAGAGCAGATGGGTGATTTTAGCAAAAGGAAAATAAAAACCCCACCCTATCATCATCATCTTGTCCATAAAGTCCTTTTATTCCTGACTCCAGCCTGGTGCAAAAGGACAGGGATGAAATATTTTGAAATATTTCAGATTGGCTGTAAAGAGAGAGCTGGAAAATCTGATTATTTGGGGAATTTCAGCTTGAAACGCCCCGAAGAACAGAGCAAACGCCTGCAGGGGAGATCAAAGCGCTGAGGATCACAGGGTGTGAGGTGATTTGGGACAGGATGTCCCATTTCTGGCTGATTTCAGCCCATTTCCCCAGTTCCCAGTTCCCCTGTGAACTCATTCCCTGAGTGCCTGTCGAGGGCCTGGGCCCTGGCTGGGGTTGGAGCTGGGGGTTCCAACCCCTGTCCTCTGCCCTGGGGCTTTTCTTCTTTTGGTTTGTCATGTTGGAAAAAAAATGCAGCAAGAGATCTTCTTCTGCTGTTTCAGAGTTGTTTATTTGTCTTATCAAAACCTCGGAGGCAGAGGCAGCACCAGGGCAGAAAGGCAATGGCTGCAGATCAGCAGCTACTTTTATATCTTACTAACAACCATTCAAGGAACAATATGTATTTTATTTTCTTTTCAACACCAGTAAATTCTCATCTTATTGATATGTCTTTCAATACTAACTTTTTTCCACCAACCACCACACCACAGGAACTGGTGTCAGAGGAGAGAGGAAGAGAAAGAGGAGAGAGGAGAAGAAGAAAGAAGGAAAAACCACACCCAAAAATCTCCATCTTGTCCCTAGAGCAAGATCCTAAAAACTACAACCAAACTCTCTGTGGTTCACTAAACAAAAATCTCTTCACCTTTCTGGTGCATTCAGGTTCTCCCAAAAGTGGAGGGAGCTTCTCCCAAAGCCTAGGTCGCTGGCTAGGACACTTTTGAGGAGCTCTGGGGCTATAAAGAAACAACCAGAGGAGCAGGAGAAGCTTCCAGGCTTCCCTGGACTCTGACAAGTGCACACCAGCACTGGGATATTTCCCCTCCATTCTGCTTTTTTTAGATAAATAACATTATTTTTAGGCTCTCCCATACTGTTCACCGTGCAATCTCTATTTTTCCTGTCAGGACCTGCTCCAGCCTTTCCCATTTCCCTTGGATTGCCCCCAGATGAGCTCTCCCTGGTTTTCCATGCCCTTGGATGAGGTTCCTTTGGCTCCGGTGAGCACTCCTGGACAGATCCATTCTGATCCATCCCTCACAGCCATTTCACACCCCTCTAAAACACTGCCATCCTTCATTCCCAGCCTCATTCCTGGCTGGAGAGCTCCTGATTTATCCCCAAATCCTTGCTGCTCCCTCAGGATGTGGCTTTGCCCATGAAATCCCAACTTTTAATTGCTGTTTAATCCTCGGAATGCCATGATCCCTCCCATTTTTGAGGATGGCAACTTTTCCTCCTCACAAAGCCAATTAATCCTGAACTCCAGGAGCAATCCTGATTTTTTTTTCCCCTACATCAGGACTCTCTCTGTCATTAATGATCCACTGGACACCACTTTTCCCAGCAGGAAAACGAGGGCTGCAATTCCTGCTGCCAAAAATCCCAAAGATCTCCTGAGGAGCCACGACTTCATTGGGAGCTGCAGAGTTGAATGAGTCCCTGCCCTGGCTGGGCTGTTTTTATTTCTTTTTCCAGGCTCCATACCAGGAGAGAAAGGAGTCACAAGTGTAGATTTTGTTTCTCCTGTTGTTTATTAAGTTCTTATCTCAGTTTCTGTGTGCTGCTCCTGCCTGAGCTCAGCACTGCCAGAATCACTGCACAATGGTCACAAGGCCTTGAGCACAGAATGGTTTAAAGACTTTTTACCCAATTAACAGCTCCAGTGTAAGATATTTTCAGCAGTGTACCAATAACTATGAATCCTAGTTCACACATTTCTCCTACCCCAAACCCATCCTAGCAATCCCTCAGTGCCACCAGCACAGCAGGGATGGAGGAGAAGGAGGAGAAGGAAAGACCCAGGGCCCCCACCCTGAACCCTCCATGTTTGTCCCCATTCACCTCCACACCACAAACCCCAAAACTCTGATTTTCCACCCTGTGATAAACTAACTCCAATCTGTCTCACACTCTCCATGCTTGCAGCTCATCCCAAAGTGTTGGGAGCTTTTTCCAGGGGCACAGATCCAAGGCTGTGTCCCCCTGGGATGTCAGGGGTGGGGTCCCAGACCCTCCTGAGCAACAGGAGAAGTTTCCCAGCTTTCCTGGGCTCCAGCAGGGAGTCAAGAGCATGAGAAAAGCAAATTCAGGGATTTTCTCATCCCTTGCAGCCCCTCCAGACTCTGGTGACCCACCAGGTCCAAAGGAGCTCCTTACAACCCTTCAGTTTTAGGAAGAAATCCCACAGAACTTTGGGATCTCTGCCCAGAGATCAACCTGGGGCTCAGAATTCACTCCAAGGAAAATTCCAGGCTGCTCGGAACAAACTGCAGCACAGGGGAGAGCCTTTTTTGTTTTAAAAATAAAAAAATAATCAGGATGATTCCCAAATATTCCTGATTGCTCTCAGGGCCCCAAGAGGATGTTCAAATCCCAAAAAAGTCACCTTAGGAGCATCAGGTCTGCTGGTCGTGAAGAGAAATGAATATTTAGGACAGAGCCTATACCCAGAAAATACAAAATTCCCTTTTTTTTTAATATGTGCCTCAATTCAGGAATGTTTGGCCCGAAAAATCAGGAAAATTGGTGGATTAAAGTGGATTTTAGGAGCAGGAAAGATCCCACTGCACTTTTCCCAGCACAGGCCACCAGCAAATTTCCCAAATGAAAGCTTGGTCAG
Source organism: Erpornis zantholeuca (assembly GCA_013400515.1). Classification (NCBI taxonomy): domain Eukaryota; kingdom Metazoa; phylum Chordata; class Aves; order Passeriformes; family Timaliidae; genus Erpornis; species Erpornis zantholeuca. The sequence continues at coordinate 4,241 of VZTN01014961.1, read as the reverse complement.
AATCTCCCAAATGCTCTGAAATTTTACAGAAATTCTGGAGAAAAGAAAAAAAAAATAATCCAGATTTTTTTATTTTTGTCAGACAAATTAGAGCCTTAATAAAATATCAGAAATTATCTGCAATTATCCAGCAGAGGTTTCCAAATATTTCCAGCTGCTCAGGAGATCCTGGGAAATGATCAGTGAAAATCAATCCCTGATTTTCTGGGAGATCTTTGGGCCAAACACGAAGATATTTCCAGCAGCTTAAAAACTCTTCTGTGGGGAAAATGGGAATATCCTGCCCCGTTTTCATCACCCACACTCAGAATTGCCTTAAATTGCTATTTCTGCACCAATTTTAGACCATTTTGCATCCAGTTCCTATGGATACATCTCCCAACAACCTGGATTTAGCAGGAAATAGAGCAAATTGAGAGCTCTGCCTAACACAGAGCACATTTCATTCCTGCTGATGCCTAAATGCTGAATTTCTCCTTCAAATATTTTTTTTTCTAAATATTTTAGAATTTTTTTAGGATATTTTCTACCTTTTGGATAATTTCCATCTTTTCTAGAGCATGGAAGAGATGGAAAAAATAAAAAAAAATCTGCTTTTTGATGAATCTTTGTCCACTTAAGTCCCACTTAACTTAAATAACCCTGAGGAGAAGGGACTTAAAATGTCCTTCCAGACCATTTTGCACCTATTTAAATTCAAATTGAAATATTAAAATCGACGTTTAAATTCAAATTGCAATATCAAAAATGACATTTCGATTCAAATTGAGTTAGTAAAACTGACATTTAAATTCAAATTGCAATAATAAAATTCTTTACTTGCCCTTCTCTTCGTGTCTTGCCTTAGAACCTCTGGACAAAGCACCAGGGTGTTCAGGTTATTTTATTCATGATAAAGTGAATAAATCTCAGCATGAGAAAGGAAACCTTTAAATACAAACTCAAGGCTCTGCACCCCTCGTTTTCCCAATGGATTGTGTGGTATATCCTGATTTTCAGAGCTCCATCCCTAATGGATGATGCATATTCCATGCAATATTCCTGGATTTTATTATCCTGAGGGAAATGGTTCTGTTGGGAACCCCCATTCTGTGGGGGTTTTGTCCCAATTTCCCTTCTCCTCCTGGCCTGGGGAAATGAAACAATTTGGGATTTTGGGTGTTGCTGTGTGCTCTGCCCCTTCCTGCACCTCCTCCTTCCCAATCCTGCTCCTCCAGCCCCATTCCAGCCTGGAGTCTGCTGGGATCAGAGGTGAAATCCTCCTCCACGAGGAGGAAAATCCTCCAAATTTCCATCTCCAGTCAGTGGTGCCTCTCCCCGAGCTCGCTCTGAGCACCTTTTCTACCCACAGAGGGCAAAAGAATCCCAGAAAAGCCCCAAATTCCCATATTTCCCCCCTGTTTTAATGCCAAGGTTTTGGGCTTTTAATGCCAAGGCTTTGGGCTTTTAATGCCAAGGTTTTGGGCTTTTAATGCCAAGGCTTTGGGCTTTTAATGCCAAGGTCCTGGGCTTTTCAGCAGCACTTTGAGGGTGGAATTTGCATCGAGCAAAACCTTTTCCTCCCACTCCACCTTGGTGATTCCAGCAATTTTTAAGGAAAAAACAGAGGTGGATTTCCATGGATCCTCCCCCAAAGCCAGGCCTTGCTTCCCTGGAAGCCTTCCCAAGGAACACCCTTGGAATCAAAGGGAAAGCCTCACTCCACAAACTGGGAGCTCCTGAACCTTCCATGCAGCCCAAACTGGACCAAAATTCCCTTTTCAAACACCTCTTATCCCAGAGAAAATTCCCCAAACATTCCTTTATCAGCACCCATGGCCCAATCCCAACCTCGCTCCCTCCGGAATCATCCTGCAGCCTTTAGTGGGATTTAGAATATCCAAAAATATCCTAAATTGAACTCAAAATGTGCTGCTGTGGAGCTGCAATTCCTCAATATCCCAGCAAATCCCACCCAGTTTTTCCAACCAGCTCCAAGGATGAGGCAATTCCCTCCTGTTAAGCTGAGCTTTAGGAGAGGCCTAGCGACCACAGCACACAAACCAACACCTCAAAGGCTGCCAATCCCCCATCCTGGGCAGATCCCTGATTAAATGGGGATAAAAACTGATGGCAGTTTTTAAATTTGTTTGGGGTTTTAATGTGATAAAAGCAACTCAGTGTTGAGGGTTTGGGTTTTTTGTTTTGGGTTTTTTTTTTTTTTTTTAGGTTTGTTATGTTGGAAAAAATGTAGCAAGAAATGTTTTTTTGCTGTTTTAGAGTTGTTTATTGGTCTTATTAAAATTTTGGAGGGAGAGAGTATATTTTAAGGACACTAGGGCAAAAAGGCAATGGTTGTAGATCAGTAGTTACTTTTATATTTTACTAACAACTATTTAAGAAACAACACGTATTTTATTTTTTTTTTAACACCAGTAAACCCTCATCTTATTGATATGTCTTTTTATTACTAACTTTTTAAAATTAATTAATACACCACAGGAACTGGTGTCAGAGAAGAGAGGAAGAGAATGAGGAGAGAGAAGAAGGAGAAAGAAGGAAAAACTACACTTAAAAATTTTTATTTTGTTTCTATGTAATACATAGAGTAAGATCTTAAAAACTACAACTAAATTTGTTGTGGTGCACTAAACAAAAATCTCTTCACCTCTCTGGTGCATTTAGGTTCTCCTAAAAGTGGAGGGAGCTTCTTCAAGAGCTTAGGTCTCTGGCTAGGCCATTTTTGAGGAGCTCTGGGGATATAAAGAAACCACCAGAGGAGCAGGAGAAGCTTCCAGGCTTCCCTGGACTCTGACAACTCAGGACACTCAGGGAAATGGAAAATCCCTGCAGAAAAGAGTTTTCAGCCCAGATAAACCACGCTGTGTTTAACCCTAACACCAGCTTTCCCTAAAACCAGGCCTAAAAAATCCCTGGGAAGCAGCGAAATGTGGGCAGGAGGTGTGGAGAAATTCCTTTAAAAATGAGCAGGGTGGTGTGAAAATGGGGATTGGCAGCATTGAATAAATTCAATAAATGCAGCTGAGTGGCAGCACCGTGAGCCCTCCATGAGCCCTGCTCCCTAAAACCCCAAATCCAGGGATGCTCTTCCATTTGGGAGCAATCCCTTGCTCCAGACAACAATTCCGTCATCCTTCTCTGGATACCACAGCTCATTCCCTGTGTTCCCAGGGCAGCTCCTACAGGGAGACGTTTATTGTTTATTTATTTTGCATTTCCTTCTCAAAGCAACCTTTAAATGTTGCTCGAATCACGGCAACAAATCCTAAAATCTTCGTTTTTTTTCTGTAAAAGCACCAAAAAACACTAAAAAATGGACATTTCCTCGATATCCTGCTGACACAGTAAAGGCAAAACCATTTAATTCCAGGCAGACCACGGGGGGAGAACATTTTCCTGAGGATGTTTTTAACATTTCTGATGATTCCTGGGTGAGGAAGACACTGCCAGGTCCTCACTGACCAGGGTTAGCTCAGCTGGTGCTTCCCAATTTTGTTTATTTATCTTAAAATATCAGATATTTGTCTTAAAATGTCAGATATCTATCTAAAAAATATCAGATATTTATCTTAAAATGCCAAATTTTGGCTCTTGAGTTACACTCAGCTGATCAGACATTGCCCATCTTCCATTATACTATGGAATTATAAATGTTTTTTTTTTTGCTGAAAACCTTCAGTAGAATTTCTTTAATAAATGAAAAAAAAAACCTCCCAAATGCTCATCACAGAAACATCCCCAGTGCGTGGCTACCAATCCAAATATTTGGCATTTTTGGAACTTCCAGGTGAGGAAATATAAATAATCCATCACTCACTTTGGTAGAGTTTTCAAGTGGTTTTCTCTTAACTCCAAAATTCGCAATTTGACAAGTCTGGAAATAGGAGAAAAAATGGTGAGTGCATACAGAGAATGCATGATTTATTTTAATTATTTAATTTTTATAAAGTCTGTTTTATGCACAACAATAATCCAATGTTCAGTTCTTGTGGGGCTGGATCTGGCACAGAATTCAGAACCAAATGATTTTGTGTCTGAGCTTATCTGAACTCTTCTGAAAAGCTCTGACATTTATTAGGTTTTCCCAGGAATTTGAAATGAATTTTATTCATGACTCCAGCAAGGCAAGCATGGGAAAAGTTGGGAAGTTTGGAAGAAACAAAAAAAACCCTAAGAAAACTAGAGCAAGGTTTGCAAATGCAAAGAGATAGGAGGGAAATAATACTAATACTAATAATACT
>VZTN01014958.1:0-48300 GCA_013400515.1 Erpornis zantholeuca | reverse complement strand
CATTCGAAGATTCTCTTCTACTGGATCAAACATTAGCCCTTCAGAAGGATTTGAAACAGCTATAGGAGAAATTATCAGATTTAAGCAATGACTATATTATGTCCAAAGAAGCAACTTCTAACTAGAAGAAAAACTAGCTTTTAAGAGATAGTTAACAAAACGAGAGTGTCATTAACCATTTCTCTCTTCTGGAAATGCTTCATCAAATTCCTTATTTAGGCCTTACTTAGTAGAGGACACAATCAATAACTACTGATTTGAATTAAATTGCTTATAATTGGGCTTTTTCCTCATTAAAGACTGGAATATTAATTTCAGATATAAATAGAAGCAAGTTAAACATTCATATTTGGCATAAAACACTGTCAAATGCATCCAATGAGTTTTGGCAACAGTTTTGGCAAGAAAAACAAGACCAGAAGCTGTGTAAAAAGAAGAGACACAGTAGCTCTTGAAAGAGCTAACTGTGGTAAGCAATAAATTCAGATAATTAGAATAAATAAGGAAAATATCCTGAAACTATGTGAGAAAATTTTCAGGGTAAAGGAGAACTAAGGAAATACCTTAAGAGTAGCCTAAGTTAGCCTAAGAAAGCAGCTTATGATTTCAGAGCTATGTTATGATTTTCAGAGCAGCTTATGATTTTCAGCAGCTTATGTTAACAGAGCTAGTTAACATGCAATACACAATATGCATATTCTGAGAGATGGCAAAACAGTCTTTCCATCATGGTTTATATGTTCAGTGGTGAAAGGAAATGTGAAGTTACCTACTAAGGTTACAACAGTTTCTGCTTCTAGGATGAATGAGAAGAGTTTTAGGTTCCCAAGAAAACATATTTGACCTTTTTAACTCAAGAAAAATGAAAGAAACAAAAGATTTGCTGTACAATACATTCAAGTTTCCATCCCAACTCTTATTTCTGCCAAGAAAATAAATTCTATGTCAGTCTGTCACAAGGCCTGAGGAGTGCACCCTCTCTTCAAGGAGAGGAATTCTGTCTGGAACAAGAGGGCAGCAATGACCCCTCTCTGCTTGTCAGCACACCAGCTGAAACCATTAATCTTTTGTAGTAGCACCCTATAGCTTAATAGAGATGAAGCTGAAAGGCATTTTATTTCATTATTTAGCTCAAGCATGTTAATACAGACAGTAAGGTGGACAAAGCCCAGGCACAACTCACATTTCATACATTGAAAGGCTTTGCTGCATGTGACTGCAAAAGAAGGATAGGGTGAAGACATTTGTGGTGGGGAGGGTACCCTCAAAAGATAAAAATATCAACTGTCTGAAATGTTAAAGTGAACACATTTTAAGGCAGGAGGTGTAAACAACACGGCAGAGGAGGTGCTACAACAGTGACATTGTATAACAGGTTATATCTGAACACAACAGATAATATAAAAGCCAGAACCTGTAAGCAAAGCAGTAAACCTTTCTGTGATTACAAGGGCTGAGGATTTTCTGTTTTGTCACATTTAATCCCCAAGAGAAAGCATAATGTGGGAAAGCACAGAGCTACAGAAGGAACTTATGGGGAGACACTCATTGCAGAGCTCCTGAGGCTTCACGCTTTTTTCTGAACTTTACGAACACACAGCAGCCAGACCTGAGGGAAATGTGCTCCTGTGGAACAAACTGAAATGATTTAGGGAGTTACTGGCTCCCAAGCGAGCCATGCTCACAGACCATGTGAGAATCCTTATTATGTTTCCATGAATATTCCAGCCAGACCTAGTGTGAGCTAGTTTCAGGTTAAAGGGGACTCTCCTTAGCACACAGAAGTGCATTTGTCCTATTTGCACAATCTGTGACAGTGTCTGAGTTCACTCAGGAGGAGGCAGCATCTCCAGCCCCTTATAAAGAAGGGAAATAATATAGGGTGGAAGACAGTAACATCTTAAAATGGTAATGCTGTTTCTGAACTGAGGACTTCCTTACAGGAAAACATCACCAAATTCTGCTAGTTATTACAGAATCATACAAGAACAGAATATAGCTTTCCTTGCTTGGTTTATTAGGACATCTAGTACTTGGAAAAATCTTTTGATGTTAGCTTTGAAAGGTCAGCCAAACTCAGGCAAGATTTTGTCACTTGCATATAAAAACAGCAAAATAATGTTTTTTTTCTGCAGATTATGTTGTAGAATGGATTATTTGGTTGCACATTACCTTCAGAAATAATAATAAAGCCTTTTATATGAGATGAAAACCTTCATCCTAAAGAGGTCCCAGCATCCTCACCCATAAATACAGCTCTGCCCATTATCCCTAGCTGGTGATGAAAGGGAGAAGCACAGCTGTGGACAAGATGAGCAACACAGTTCTGCGAATGGAAAAAGATGAGTATACTGCAAGCTGGTGTGGCCCCAGCAGTAAAAATAGCATCAGATAAATGGCTAAAACTTACATCCCTATGCACATCACTGAGCTTGGGTCACAAAAGCAGAAGAGATCTGATCACACTATCAGGTGAAGTCCAGTAGTAAGTCAAGTCCAGGACATGCCTATTGGGGCACTGCTCTGTAAATTCTCCATTGTCTTTTCTTAAGTTGTTGCAGTGTCCATTTCAGCTTTTTGTCCTGCCTGCCCCTTGCAGCAATGTGTTTGGGAACTGAATGACATTCTGCTCTAAAGACTAGACCTTTTGGAATACATCCGCTCTAATATATACAAAGGATCATGGCTCTTTCCTGATGTTACAAGCAAAAAGACATCTAAGGTCTGGGGGACTGTATTTCAACACTTATGTTTCCTGCTACTTCTGCCTTTTCCTCATTCCCTGCTACTTCTATTCTCCCCTCTCCTCCTCTTTACCTTTCCTGAATCCCTGTAGTGGCCTCTTTCTGCCCCTGGGCTTCTGCTGCCTCATACTCCTCTTACCAGTCCAGGCAATCTCAGCTCCAGCTGAAGCAAGGAAGCTAAGCCAGAGGATACTGGCTCACTGTATCTCATATCTAATGTTAGCATTCTTCAGTACATGGGTTCACATTTTTAAAATCATGTTAGAGGGACACTTAATGAATAGACTGTAAAACATAAAAAGCATAAATATTTACTCACAAATTTAATTTCGATACCTAAGAAAAAATATCTCCTTTTGGCTACAGGTTTTTTTTTCCTCTAAAGAGTTTCTTTTTATTGTATATATCTGCCTACCCATGCAGAAACAGAAAATGTATATTAACCACACATATACAAAGTACATATGCAAAGAACAAAGCACTGAAAAATCATGACATCAGCTTTTGCCCACATACATGAAAAAATCCGCAATACATTAGAAGATGCAGTAGAGATGCTACCACTACAATATTAACTATCGGATATTGTTTCTGCAACAGCAGAGAACATAAAGTGCTATCTGCTTTGTTCAGTCAGGGTTGACTTTTAATTCATTGATTGACAGTTTGTCATATGAAACTCAGCTGTACAGTTTAGCTCCATGCTTTTAGTGCATCAGCTGAGATGATTTCATTCAGCTGGAGTCTAATACCACATGCACTTTTCGTGCCCCAGTGACTTCTCCTGGGCAACGAATGCATTTGCTGCAATTTAATCCTGGATAATGCAGCCCCAGGTTTCAGGGGTGTGGGGAGGTATGACATGCATGTTTAGGAAAACATTGGCTCTGTGTATACTAGGGGTGTCTGCTGGCATACCTCCATCCAGTTCTGTACAACAGAACTATTCTGGCAGCAGTCAGCATATACTAATAAGGAGTATTAGTTTCTTTACATTAACATAACTGCGCAAGTAGCTGAGTGGCAAAAATTATGAATTAAGTCATGAAGCCTTTTTTAAGAACACTGAGTCACAAGATGTAATGAAGGGACTGACAGTGCTACACTGGATAGGGAAGTAGCTAGCAAATTCTATGCTTACTTTCAGGCTGTTTTTGCTCCATCTTCGCATACAACCCATTTGGTGAAGGGAGGCACAGGACACAATTGATACCAGCTGCCTGCTTAGAGATGAAGGTGACCTCTGCATGAGTTGACAGTTTGTACAATAAAGGTTTGTAATTTTTGGTGCTTTGTTTTTTCCCCATAAAGAAGATTGTAAGAAGCATTTAAAGATAAAATTATTTTATTCTAATGAAAGGGCCTATTTTGGAGTACAGGAAGTAGTAAATTTTACAACATTCTACATGATGAAATCACACAGTACCAGAGAGAAATTGTAGCACCTGCTAACTGGATCACTATTTCAAAGCCATGTGGAAAGCATGGATGAAACACACTATTTCTAGCATGAGATACCAAGTGTTATCACCATAGTTTTACTGCAAGCTGGCAACAACCTGAAATACTCTGGCAGATTCTTGTCTACCAGCAGAAAATTTTGCAAGAAACTCTCTGTGACCCTGAACTTTATACTCTCTGGGGTGCTCATATATTTCTCAACCTTAGTGTATCCTGGAAGTCAAACTCCTAGGGATTTATTGTCTTGTGCTCAAATAACATTGTGCCCTGCCCTCCAGCTGTACTTTTGCAGTCAAATATTTTAATTTTTTTCACTGGATAGTCTTGTGTTTATCTGCTTAAATTTATAGTCACTTGAAGTAACTAAAGTTAGAATTGACTTCAGTATCCCATTCTTATATTTACTGCTTTCTTTATCAGCTTTTGCAGCTTTTGGCAAACTTGAGCTTTAGTGCTTTCGAACTGGAACATATGTTGTAACTTTTTTTTTTTTTTTAAGAACTACCCATCTATCATTATTCAAGATAATCTTACAAGTAATTCTCCTCTTTTTCTTTCTTATGCTTCCCCTGGGCCATGTCAGCCTATGTTTGTCACTGGGCACCACATAGGTACCTTAATACAAAACCAGAGATTAGTAGGCACAATGTAACTCAGGAAAAGAGGAAAATATCCTAATGCCTGGATGAGTTTATATTGTGGGTTTTAAAGCAATTTACTTAACCCTAACTTAATAGACTTTTTAAAGTTTCATCCACTTTGTCATAGAATACACTGAAACAAACTGTCTTATTTCCAGTTTTATTTTACAAGTTAATGGATGCACAAGGGATTAAGGATAAGTGTATTTTGTTGATTTTAATCACTGAATTTAGTAAAAGAGTCCATTGGTATGCTGCCTTTTTTTTGTTGTTCTTTTTGTTTTTGTTTCTGTTTTGTTTTTTGAACCATTGCATTGCTTATTGTTTTACTGGCTCAGTACTGGCTCAAACCAACTAACTTCCAATGTACACCTGGAAAGTAGAGCTATTTTTCCCATCTCAGTGAGTTGTTTTGCCTAAATACAGTCTCACACTTCAATTCCCTCAAGTTTCTTCTTTGAAACTAGTCATCTATATTTTCCTTCCTGGAAATACATGGCACACAAAACAGAAGGCGTTACCTTCACGTCTGCTTCACTTAAGACATGCAAGCTTCTGAAACCATCGTGGCTAAAAATTCTCTGTTGCTTTCCAAATATACAAGTAAAACAGACTGGGGAAAGAACCCAAAAAACAATTTTAATATGTTCCATACATGCCAGTTAATCTAGTGGAACAGTAACATAGCTGGGTCTTAGCCAGGAACCCCCTACTAACTCAGATTCTTGCCTACACTTAATAAATACTTTTTACCATTTGATTACATGAGATTACTGTTGCATCATTTATCTTATTCATAATATTAGATAAAATCATACCTGATATGTTTGAATGATCTTTCTCTGCCTCCCAAGAAGAGATGTGGTTTATCATCCATAAGCTTTGAGGCTTTGTAAGCATTCATTTCTACAAAATCCAAGAGCTTTCATGAAAAAAAAAATCTCTTTTCTAAGCCTTGTCATGCTCTTTTTGAAAGAAAAGGATGGAAAATTCTTCTGAAGTCCGTTGCTTATGCCAAACATGAGACATTAGGAATACACCACCAACAATATCCAGACTGCAGTTCAATAAACACCACAAATTTTGTACAGTAATGCCTGGTCAAGAAAAGGACTTGACTAAGAATAGTACAGCATGGCTTTCCTAAGAATAAGACATATCTAAGGGTGCTAAAAGTGCAGTCACACTGAATGTCACAGATTACTGTGCATGAACAACATACACAGGCATGGGCAGTAAAGTCTGTGCTTGCAGTTCACATTTAGGAATGCAACGCACACAGCAACTGCAGGATCAATTCAATAGGCCTAGTGTTTCCTAAAAATAAGGGCGTTTTACCTGCATTCTGCATAGAACTGTCGGTGGTTGTCAGTACAAACGCTCGTGACAATGCACAGAAGCATTTATTCTGGACTGTACACTACATTTATAGCAATGCCATTTTAAAGAACATTAAGGAAAAATAAGCATACATGCTTATCCTTAACTGCTTCTGTTTCAGCTGTGTCTAGGTATGGGTGTCCAGTGAGTGTGTTGGGCAGCTTGGCTTGTTCTGTTTCAGTCAAGCTTTCCTCCATGAAAGCTCTCTGTAATAAACAAAAATTCGGAAATCTAATAAACTGTAAACAACAAATGGAGCTCTTTCACATTTGTGTTTCTGTGAGTTTTTCAAGGTCAGACCTAGAATAGTAACTTCTATCTAGCTGATTATGTAAGGGACAGGAGAAGGGGAAAATGAGAAATAGCATGGTGAGTGGGATATCCAGCATTTCAGAACAACCTGCAGGTCTGGTGAAAAACTTCTGCCATTTTATTTTTTGCTCAAATAGCTAAAGGAAATTAATTAATTAATTCTTTCCTGAAAAATGTTTGAATGTTTGAGATCAAAATAAATAATGACTCGGAACAATTAGCTAATAATACCTCACAAATGTGCAGAGGTTGGATATAACTTCTCCAGATAAGAATCTTGTCAATAAGTTGTAATTGTTTCTGGATATGTCAGGATTGTCTCTTCTCAGTATACAGCACAGTGTAATTCAGCCAACAGCTACTAGAACATCAAGCCCAGTGTCTTTCCCTTCACGGGTCATATGAAATAGCTAGATTATGAGAACTCCCCAAATACCTCTGTATTTCTTGTACCTTCTTGAGCTGGTAGCCCAGGACAGACAGCCCAGCTGTTCTGCAGCTGCAGCCAGCAGGTATGTGCATGGAAGGACCAGCAAAGGCATGGCACTCCATGTGGGATATGAGTGTGACCAGCAGGGGCTCCCAAAACCATAATCTGGTCCCTACAACTGCCCAAGTCACACACGGCCCTAATCTAACACACGTAACTCTGAACAACATCAAAATGAATCTTCTCAAAGAATGTCCTGGTGACATGAAATCCTATAGCTGTAGTTTCAGAAATTTTCTTGAAAAGTCATACATTATACCAACATTTAAAAAAGCATTTAGGAAACTGTTTTAGAGGATGAATGGAGTAGCCATGTGGGAGAATGGAAACAAAACTTTCTGCAGTACTTTTGTCTTTATTGTACACTTAACTGAGGTGGGGTCTTAGTACATCTCTCTGCTATTTGCATAGAAAAAACCCATCAGATCCATGATAGAAGGGCTTCAACCCAACACCATTTGCCTTATTTGGGCCAAGATTTAAACTAAATGATTTATAGGGCAACCCCATGCTCATTATACATATTTATTTCACCAATAATGGTATGTCTTTCCTTTGTGGTTTCCATCTCCTCTACTTCTGTCTTGCAGGTGGAAGGATTTTACTAATACCTTGTGGCAGAAAGATCAAAATTGTTTAGACTGGTACTGCCATATACATTTGTTTGGTCAGTATTCACTTCTTGAATCAAGGTCAAAACCTCAGTTATTGTCTAACTTAAAGTTACACATCACTTTCATCGTCCTTCTATATGGATATATATATGGATGGTCCATCTATATGGACCATGAAGCTTACAGTACCTTAAACTCCATGTTATTCTTAGTTAAACTTTCTACCAACCTTTTAGAAGCCAAAGAGTGAGGTACTCAAAGATATACTGAAGTTAAGCAAACAAACTTAGGCCTAGAATCTGTAGTCTGTGTGCATAGAACCAGATTTATTTTTGTTTCACTCCACCTCAAGTCCTATTTTAGAATCATAGAATCATTCTGGTTGGAAGGGATCGTAGAAGCCTGCATGGTTCAAACTGCTCAAGGCTGTGTGAAAACTGAACCAGATTATGTCCAGACATATTGTGAAAACTCTGTGAAACAGACATCCTGAAAACTTATTTGATTACTTTTTCCATGTGTAACTACCCTCAGAGAATCTCAGTATCTTAATTTAAGAGATCAAACTAGAGAATTGAAAGCTTCATCTCCAGATTCTGTCTGGCTTACTTCTTAGACACCCAGAAGGAGTTTCTAAATAATAATGCAATTCACACTGAACTTTTCAGTATTTCAGAAGAAATACTTACTGCAAGACAGCTTACAGAGATTGTAAGCTCTTCCAACAACAGTGAAATGCCAAAGTCAGTGTCAATAAAACTGAGTACTGGGTAGCTGTGCTACAAGTTCACAACTCCTAATAAAAATATCACTTGATCAAAAAATGTCTTTGCTCTTTTCTGAGATCTGATATCTGAATTTGAGTGGGTCATATGGGAAGCTTAATAGGAACACACAAGTAATCTCAGAATTTTCTCTGACAGTTTAGAAGGACATATTTGCAAAGACTTACAATAAATACCAGTATTCCCTTTCTTGAAGACAAACTGGAAGGGAAGACTCATGTCTATGGCTAGAATTTAACATTGCATATAGAAAAACCTGGTAAAAAGAGTAATAGAAAAAAATACAGCAAAAATTAAAACTACAAAACAACCTGGAAGGACTGAAGGGAAACCCATGGAAAGAAAGCTCTGTGTGAGATTGAGGCCTGAAGGGACAGGTGTAAGAAGTGTCTTCTTACTAGAACATACTCTTACAGTTTTAAACTTAATTCCTATGTAATACTGTTTTCCTGTAAAAAACCTGAAAACATAGTACCTAAGAAGAAACCTTGAGTATTGTGGCAAGGGAATCATTCCAGTTTGTCTAGCTGCTGCTTTGAATCCATGGCTTTTTTCCCATTGTGATCATCTGTACAGAAGAACTTGGTAGATGCAAAAATAAAAAAAGCTCTTCAAGAGCTCAGTTTCAGCCATAATCTATGCTGACTTGAAGCACAAAATAGCATGCAAAATCAAGAGAAGTAAGTTTGTTGTGGAGTGTGACTTCACAGTTACCACAGGATAAAGTCTGATAACTTGTAATGACCTATATTTATGTTTTCAAAATTAATTGTCCCTGACTGTTTCAAGCATTTCATTGAAAACTGATTTGGTAAATATTCCTAAAACTACCTAATACATTAAAATAATTTTACAAAGCAAGTTCAAAAATATCTCCATCTTTGGCAAAGTAAAACTCTTTTAAAAAGGCAAAGAGATACTGGTTTTGAATTTTCATCCAGTTGTGCTATTGGTGCCTTTGTCTTAGACAACAATCAAAAACAATGAAAAATCAACATCCTTTTTAGCAAGTGCAATCTTACCAGCTTTCTGGGACTCAGAATTCCTATTTCCTTTGAAATAGACTAAAGAAATAAAACTCATCCCTAAAGAAAATGGCCGTGATGCCACTAGAGGTCACCCTAGGAATAAAATTAGTGTGCTGCATGCACAAGAACCTTTACAAAAACAACACTGCTGCTTGGCATTTCACGCACAAATGCACAGAAGAACATAACACACAGAAACATTGTGAATATCAGAATTTTGAATTCCTAAGAGAAATCTTTCCCTTATTCTGAGGCTATTGCAAACTGACTACACTTCTCTTTAGCATATTTTAGCCCTTGGATGCCTGGTAGCACTGGGGACACATTGCCTTATCTCTTGCTAAAAAAACCCCCCGACCAATCAAAAAACCCCCACCAAACTCCTTGAAATTATGGAGTTCAGATTATTTCTCTAAAGTGCTTTATTTAGCTCATACATAAGATATCATTTTTCAGCACCAAGAATGATAGTCTTAAAACAGGCCATCTATTATTCTCCATGGACTATGCTGGATTTGTGTGGGAAAACACAAACTTCCAGTTTCCTCAGCTTCTGTCATTTTGTGATTGAAAACATTTGTGTCTCTTCACTTCATGGCATTAGTACAGATCAAAACTCTTCTGCTTCATATGAAAAAAGTTAAATGTCATCTCAGTTACAATTTGTAAAGCAGTGAGAGAAACCAAGCCCATTTTATTTAAATATGGATTTATTTAAATAACAGATTAACTCTGATGCAAACCAGCAGTTTGGAAGTGCTATGTGCTTTCCATTCACACAGATCACAGCAAATGAGTTCAAGACAGTTATAATTATTAGACTAATAATGTTATACATGTCTGTAAGAGGCTGCAATGGTTGCAGAGAGGACTGCCATACACTTCCTGAACATACCTTATATCCAGAGGAGGTAAAATGGTGGTGGACCAGCATTTCTAGTGGCATGAGCCACACTGGAAGGGTTCAAGGACAGGTTGGATGGAACTTTGAGCAACCTCGTACAATGAAAGATGTCCCTCACCATGGCTGGAGGATTGAACTGGATGATCATGAAACCTCCCTTCCAACCCAAATCTGTGATTCTGGGATCTAACACTCTGGACAACTGGGAGCAGCCATTCCCCATTCTAACTTTTCTGATATGCAGAAATGTGCCAGACAATATATTTTCATCCTATCAGGTATCAGATATGTGGTGATGGCAGCATCACAAGCACTGGAGGAATCATTGCTTGAAATCCCTTCCTGTTGAGGCCGACAGCTGGTCTGACAGCTTCACAAACCTTAATTTGGACATGGTTAATTTCTATTTGTGAGAAAAGGCCTTTTTCTTCTCTATTTGGGAGAAAAAAACCATTAGTTTTTACCCATGTAAATGTAGTATCAACAGAAGCAAGAAAGTTGAACAATAGAAGGATAAAACCAGCAACATATCTGCACCTGGTATTTTTCTGAATGCTTGACTGCTTATGCTATAGGTAGCCAATGGTAGTATATTGTAGTTAACAACAGCCAATGAATCTACTGCAGTAATTCAGTCACCAATAATCACGTAACACAAATAACAACATCCAAAAGTCTATAAAAAGAAGCTGCATTGCTTAATAAAAACTTTTTTACACACTGTCCGAAGCACTGCCTGTGTGTGTCATGCCTGCCCCAACAGCAACACTTTCCTAAGACTGGCTGGAATGCTCCTGCAGGAGTGCCTGATGCATTCATTTCACAGCACCTTCTGTCCCTGCTGTACTCTCTGTTGATCATGTTCTTTCACTTCTAGTCAGGGAAAGGTGAGTAAGCAGAATGAAACATGCTCTAAGGAAATACAGAGCAGAGGAAGAAAAAGGGTATAGACTGATACTAATATCTTCAGAACAGGCATCTAGCTTTGAAAATGTAGGAAAAGATGGTACAGACAAAGCTGAAGAGGGAAAAAAGATAAGGAAAAATATCCCTATTATTTATTGAAACAAATATGTGTTACAAATCCAAATATAAAAATAACATGCTAAAATCTTTGCTCTTAGGCATTTGCCACAGTAAATGCTGGTATGCATTTTTGGGGATTCAAACATATCTATTATTTTTGACACACCTCGTCATTTTATTTTTTATGAGCTTTTTCAAGGGAATTTTGTTTAAAAAAGAACTTGGAAACAGCTCTTTGAATAACACCAGAAATATATCTTATTTCTAAAATTCAAGTTACAAAACCTGGAAAAACAAGTGGTTTCTGTTTGGTTTTGTTGGTATTTTTTAATAAAATATTGATAAAACTGTGCCTTAATACTGAAATCTGTACAAAGGATGCAAATTCCTTACAGAGACCCACATTTGTCCTACTCTTTTTTTTCATTTCAAGTAGCTCTACAGAGACAATGGAGTTGGACAGTAATTTACTCCCAACAAACCTCCTCAGAAACAAAAAAGCTTTGCCATCTGGCTCTATGCATTACAGAAATACTACTTTAAAGTGTCATAATTTAATGCTTCACTAGAATCATATAAAACACCAACTTTTCTTCTACAACACTGCGAACCCCAGGGAAAGGTTTTCTTTCCACTCTTTTCTCCCATCTTTTCTACCCAGAAGGATGTTTGTGACACAGTGGTTTTGCTGTCAATACTTAAGCAGTGTGCACATTATTTCATTTTAAATACTGCCTCAAAGTGCAGTTAGGCATGCAAAAGGAACTTTGAATCCTGCCTAAAAATGCAGTTGAGCGTGTTACTCTGAAAGATCTTAATAAAGATAACTAAAACAATTTATTTGCATAATAATGTATTTTTTGCAGTTAATAAAGATGAAAGGCACACTGAGATGAATCCTTGCAAACTTTCATAAAGTATTCAATGTTTCTAGTGGTGTGCTGACAAACTTTGAGAATCCCTTGTCTCTGATGAAACCTCCCATCTATTTGTGTCCTTTTTTAACTCCCAGCATATGGTGTTTTAAAAGAGATAGCTAAGAGCAATGGGCTAAGTAGTGGTGTTTTCCTTCAAAAAGAAATCCACATCTTAAGCACAACCATAAGGGAAACAGATCTACACTCCTTAAAATCTGACTAGAATAGTTTCTTGAAGAGTTTTAACCATAAAATGCTTTAAGTTAAGGGGAAAAAAAAAAAGGCAGCTGGAAGATGTTAACTTGGTTTCTAGTTGAAACAATGGTGTGTTTTATTTCATGTTGGGATTTCAACAGACTCTTAATTAGACTTTTGACCATGCAGTTTTCATTTAAAAATATCTTGATGACATTCTGATCATCAAGAAGTTCCTGGGAGACTTGACACCTGTTACTCTTTGAAAGAGCATTCATCCAGAAAGGCAGGCAAGCAAATCATACTCCCCCATCTCACAGAATAAATATTAAGTCTAAATATCCAGAGTATTTAAAATAATAATGTAAATACTGGAAAATACTTTGTGCAGTCCAGACCTTGTGAGAATAAGCAGACAGCAATGCTCAAAACAAAAGGCAAAAACACATGGGTTGCCTGATGAGGCGAAATACTAACAGAATATTCACACTATGAATGTATAGCTGGTAAAGTCACTACTCTGGCATTTCCTAAGGACATGAAAAATTATACTTACCTATGTTATGAAAAACAGTTATTGAAAACAGCATTTGAAACACAATTTTTCTATGTAGTAAAAAAGTCAGTGTTCAAGACCAGATATTATCATTCAGATTGAAACACACATTGAGAATATATTAGTTCATTTTTCAAAACATTGAATAAGGAATTCTCATAAACAGCACTGCTATGATTCATCTTGATGTAACTTGTAAGAGTGGCAAAAAATTACTAGATACATGATGTTCAAACCTGAAGTGAATTAAAGAAAAAAAATCCGTGTTATTCTGAAGATAGCACCTTTAAATTGAACTTCAGAGGAGGGAAAGGAGGGGGCAGGGGAGGGGAAGGGAGGAGTTGGACAAGACTCACAACAATCATCTAGTCTTCTTCAGGGCTGACCAGAAATGAAAGCATATTACTGTTAAACCAGGGTGTTCAAATGCTTTCTAAACAGTCAGGTATGGGGCATTGTACACCAGTCTAGGAAGCCTGTTCTTGGTAAAGCATCTTTGCTGATACCAAGTCTGAACCTTTCCTGATGCAGCTTTGAACCTTTCACACATGTCCTGTCACTGGATAGCAGGAAGAAGAGATCACCAATTCCTTCATTTGCCCTTCTCATACTGAAAAAAATCAACTGAGTTTGACTCTTGGGCTTTATTGACATGAGCAAAATTATTTTTAGTGCTGATCTTTAAATCAAAATAAAAAATTATAAAGGTATGAAACAATAACATCATCACCAAAGCTTAAGATGCATGGGTAAATTAGAAAGAGAAACTTTTGCTATTCTGCAGTAACTTACTCGCCTGACTTTTGGAAGAAAAGATAGTCCCCAAATTTTCACTCTCTTATTGAGACAAATGTTCTCTGTGTTATGTATACACAGAAATACACGTATCAGCTGCAATTGGTGTGAGTTAGTTCCATCTTTTATGTGAAGTAGGTCCATGGAGGCACATTTTGGGATTCTTTTATGGATCTAAATGAGGGGGGATCTAAACTGCAGTGGTCCCAGCAGTTTCCTGTCAAATTTTGGCTCAAGCTTATTGTCCTAAAAGTGGAATTCTCTTATGAACACTCCTAGGCCATTCCAGTACAAAGTCAGTGGAGTCAGCTTAAAGCATTTTAAACCAAATTTGGATGACTTTACATTTATGTGAACAACTTACACAGACACTTTTAGCTTTACAGCTGTGTCAACAGAAACTGCAAAAAATAACTTTTCAACTTCTATTACTAGATGCAAGAGGAATGACCTGTATATGCCTCCAGTCCCCCTTGGAATGAGAAAAATGAAACAGAATGTTGGATTGTGGCAACATGGCTACTAGCTCAGCCTCAGGACAAATCAATGTCTGTTAATGGGAATTCAGATTAGACTCATCAGAAACCAAACTCAAAAATCTGTAAGAATTATTTTCCTCACCACACATAAAATCAGATGCCTTTTGAGTCAAATTTCAGGCAAAGTTTGCAGTCCATGTTCTTTGTGGCATGGACTATTGTAGAAATACTGTGGCAAAACCTGTCATAGAAAATGCAACCTGCCTCCCAAGCAGATTCAGCCCTGGGAGAGTTTTTTGCCCCTCTTGTATCCTATTGTATCCAAAATGCTATGATCTTACCTAGAGCTGCTCTCTGAATCTGCCTCTGGATTATCTTCCCTTTCAGATGGTCTGTAAAAGACACAAAATGTAAATAATTAGAATTCAAAATATCAAAAATCAATGAAGTCATTGCTTATTTCCCACCATTTGAAACTCCCTGTGCTGCTGGCCAGTTTCAGGGGTTTTTGTGGTCCACGGGACAAGTAGATTCCTGAGTTCTTTCCTTCTCTCTACTGGAAGTAAACAAGTAGGCACAGTGTGACTCTACATATACTGAGATTTAACTGTCCAGTAAGAAAGACTGAAACGGAAACATTTACTGTCAAGCACTTTAATGGGATAATGATCTCCTCCTCCTAGATACAAAAGAACTCCAAATGGGCCAGAACACATACAGAATTCCAATAATTTTTTGGAGCAGACTTAAAGGGGCTTCCGAGATAGTCCACCTCTTTGCCAGTGAAAAACTAATTCCCCACAGTCAATTTTTTCCTATCAGTCCTGCTCAGTTTTAAATATCCCATGTACTAGAGCTTCTGCAAGTTCTACCACTGTCCCGGTTCTGGCCAGGTTCTGGCCAGGACAGGGTTAACTTTTTCAGTAGCTTGGAGGACACATGGCAAGGACCATGAGGTTATTCTGTATGACATCATTGCTGGGGGCGAGGGAAAGGGGCACTCTTCTGGGGAGGAGGGAGGAGTAAACACGGCAGAGGGAAGCATCCTGTATTGTCTAATACTGGGGAGGTTTTCCGTGTGAACGGTTCTCTTCTGTACCCTCTGTCATTAGCATGGTTGCTCTTACTGTTTGCTTTCCTATCTCATTGCTGTTTCCAGTAAATCGTTCTTACATCAGCTCATGATCTTTGTCACTCTTACCTCCAATAGTCCTCTCCCATCCCACCACAGCTGGGAAGGAGAGGGGAGAACAGAGCAGTGAGCAGTTTGTGGTTTGGAGAGTCTTGGTGGGGGCACCGAGTTGGGGAGTAATGTTCCTAAATCACAGCAACTACTCAACAGGACCCACTGCCATGGGTTTTCAACCAAAAATGGACCAATTCCATTATCTCAATATTCCTAGTTAGGCTCCCATGCCCCCTATAATTCACTTTTATCCTTCTTTTATCAATCTCCTCCCTGATCTATGACAATGGGCCAGTTTCCCAATTATTCCAAACAATAGATTACCACACGGGAAGCCATTATTCATCAATATTAATTGAACCAATAAAGGAAAAACATAACTAAATATGTAACTTCAGCAGTATATGTATTCTGAAGGGGCATGGGATTATGCCTCTAAAATTTTCAAATGAAAACATTTTCTAAGCAGAGACATGTTCATAATCTTTATGAAACTGTAAATCTGGATACCAGGGGAATCAAAAAAATCCATGCTGGATTCACCTTTTTTTCCCCCCAGGCCTGTGATTATCATATTAGCATGCATTTTGAATTAAAAGTATCATTTTGCTTACAAGTGAAGTCTTACAGAGTAAGCTAATCAGAGGCAAATTAAGTCAATAAAAGTTGGCAAATGCTTAGCTAGGGAATATAAAAAAACCATGAGAATTAGATTGTTCTGTGAGCACAAAAGAACCATAACAAATTAAATTTCTTTGGAAATTATGAGAATAATTGTTAAGTATTTAATAGCATTGTAGGAAATGTATTATTTGAAATATATTACACAATAACAGTCAAGTTTTGTTGCTTTGAATATTTATAGAAAACAAAAAAAAAAGAAACACCCTACCTACTCCTTGACTATAGAACAGATATAGAGTTGTATTTTTCTGTAGAGGAATTTTTATTCTTTTTAATTATTTTTAATTAAACCATTGAATTTTCCTGTAATTAAAGCTGTCTGTAAATTAGGGAAAAGTTATCTGTAAAATTAGGAAAAGCCTTCAGCTACTGAGAAACAGGTTAAGTGAAATAACTAACCTCATCTAACCCTACTAAAAAACCAAATAAATCCTCCATCTCAGCTGTAGTAAAACTCAAACCAAAAACTACATTCAGTTAAATAAGCTGATTCCAGTAACTATAGAAAAAAAACCCCTTGATTACTCATTTTTACCAATAAAAGCCCAGTTAAATGATCAACATGCATGCTATTTGTGCTGTGAAAGCTCTATAAAGTGACTCAGTTGATTTCAATACTCATTGAATTGGGATTAAACATGCTACTTTTTCCTCAGATTGCTTTTTGCTGTTCTATTTAGATCATTTGTATTCTATTGCACTGTGTCACACAGTGTGATGTTACTCACTCAATATGGAGCTATGAGACAGTCATGAAAAAATTTGTAGTAGTCTTCAAACAGTCTTCAGGATTACCATTAACAGAGGTGCCTCAGAAACTACCTATACATTCATATTTGTGTAAGGGCTCAGAAGCCCTCTTTCCTAAGCACTGTGAGCTGCAAAAGGCAACTGCCACTGTCATTTGAAAAAAATGCTTCTAGTAGCGACAACAAGCTGTTCATCAAGAGCCACCTGAAAATAAGGGTGAAATACAGTTCTCAATCCTGTCAATATATGGTGTTATTTCTCCTTCTTTAACCTTGCTAGAAACAGATCATTGGCAATCTAAATGTTTTGCATTTCAAGTGAGGTCAACCAAAAAAAAGCAGGGCAAACAAGTCAATGAGAGTAAGATCAAACAGATAGACAACAGCTTGCCATCAATACAAACATGTGGAAACACAAGGACATTGGGACTGGGTTTTAAATTATTATAGCCAAGAGGCTTGACTATCAATTAGGTAGAGTTTACTCTGAGCACAGCTGGGATAGAAACCACAGAGGCTGCTGAAGCTCTACTTGCATTGCAAGCTTTGTCAGACCATTCAGTAGTGTGAAACTGTCCCAAATGTTCCTCTCTCCCTTCGTTACAGCCTTTGTACCCTTCTGTTCCACCTATGATATGGACTATGATGTTGCAAGAAAAATTCTTATTCTATTTAGCAGCTTTGTGAAAGAATGAGAAGTTTGCATCAGACATCATGTAATCAGAGAGGAACTAAAGAAAACTTCTCCATCGGCTAGAAAAATAAAACTCCAGCCTTACCATTCTTCTAACAAAGGAGTTTTCTTTTTCTTCTTCAAATAAAAAAAGAAAGGTGACATTTATCCAATTTACTTAGTCCAAACTGCCTTTTCAGGGCAGCAAAAACTGAACTTCATTTCCCAGAAAACTTCCAGAGGAGAAATTGAAATTGTATTATGAGAAAAGTAGGCCAAACATGAATTCTGATTCGGGGGACATGGTGGTATCATGAGGCACCTGACTATAATTCCATACCAAGACTTAGCCAGCCAGATATGATTTAATCTTTCAATTTGTTTTAATCCAATTTGAAATTTGACAGTTTGTATAGATTTCATTTGGGAAAAAAATTGTTTTCATGTAGAAGCTCTTATTTTTGACAGGACCTTAAGATTTTCTGTGTATGTTTTTGATTAAAGTAATCTTGTTTTGTTTTCACTATAAATACTTGTGGGGGAGAATGAATGTTTCTGACCTGCTCTACATTTCTGCCTCTGAGAACACCATTGCCCCAATGCTAGGCTTGAAGTTCATAAGAGACAGAAGTAGGGGATGATTCCAGCGCTGTTGCCTGCACAGATCTTCCCATATAAACAAAAGGAAGATTTGAGTCTTAAGTACTGCCAGTTCTACAATCTTCATAAACACAAATATTTACCCAAAGAAATATGAGGAATCACATTCTCATAAAAAACCCCACCATGTCTTCTGATTCCAACAGTGTAAAGTTGTGGACGAGGTAGTGCTTAAATGTGGTTTGCAAAAATTGAATTTAAGATGTGGAGAACATCTCTCAACATATGGCTAATTATGTTTCCTGAAGTTTCACCAAAAAAGAAGCTAAAAATAGCTCTATAACTGATACCAAATAATTTTTTCCAGTGGAGTCATTCTTCATTTGGAGATAACAGTCCCAATAAAATGTTGACTGCTGCAACTCCACATGTTTTGGCAAGAAAAGTAGTTTTGGGGAATTTAAGAATTCACTCAGCATGCAGCCAGCTGTCATTAGGCTGTGATAAATCTGTTGGTTTTGGCCTGCATTTCTGGACACATGTACCATCCTGAGGTATGGAAAAGAGATGAACTTCAGCTTTGTTACAGAAGACAAAAGCGAGGAGGGAGATGGAAAAGACAAAATAGAATAGAGAAATCTATTCTAGAGAGAGTGATGTAAAGCAGAAGAAAGTATCCCATATGGTGACTAAATAAGACAGAATACATAATTTTAATAATATGGCTGTCCTTTAACTTGTCTTTGCATTGTTCCAGACTGTTTCAAGGATTTGAAATTATCTTCCAATGTACTACAGACAATGAATGCTTTGACCTGAAGCATATGCTTCTGGACAATACAAAAATGAATATGTTACCATTAAAAAGCCACCAATTTTAAAAAGCATTTTTATTTTGTTTGCGTCCATGTTACAGGTTTTAAAACTTCTCTTATGTTTAATTAGATCCTCAATATAAGATTATTATAAGGTTTCAAAGACTGCTAACTCAAGAACTGACAGACTAAAGCCTTTTTCAATGACTTCTCATCTCTTGTTATTTTTTAGTATTTCTCTATTATTTTACATTTTCTAAACTTGCATTTATCTTAATACATCCTTTAATCATGGAGATCCTGAAACCTTCACACCTCAAACAGGATGTTGTATGTTTTACTTTCTTCACTGTTAAATTATTTTTGGTGTTACATAAAATGTCTAGGAGAACATCCTCTTATGCATCGAGGGCATCTGATTCCTGGATTCACCCTCCAGGGCATTTTGGGTCCCTAATCATGCTATATGGTATTAGATGTTTCTTTTTATTTTCCTTTCTGTTTCTCACACTGCCACACCAGCCAATAGGCTGGGGGTGCACAGGAAGATGGGATGGATGACCCCAATGGACCAAAGGGATAGTGATGCACAGAAAGACCCTTACAACTCTTGTTGAAGTTGTAAAAGTAGGTATGTTTATTTCGGTGCTGGGCACATGCAGGATCACTCCTTCAAAAGGCATGCACACCGGCAACAGTGTCCAGCATGGCATATATTGAGTTACAAGTTACATGTGCATTAGATTTCCCAATATGCCTATGCATGTTCATAGCCTATCTCCACTTCATATTAAAATGAGCTCAAAAGTCATTACGCGTGCGCAGTGCCTCCTGGTGGTCATGGGCAGGGGTCTCTGGGATGAAGTTACTCCTCTTCATCAGGTATGAACTCTTCACCCTGCCTCCTGCACATGCTCCCTGAGCACTTGCCCTAGGTCCAAACCTCCTGGCCCAGGTCCAACCCTTATGGTCAGTTTGTCCTGGCTTCAGGATTCGATCCCAGGATACCCTGTCAACGTTTTCTACCCTTCATCAATGGCTGTGAATCCTCCTTTCTATCCTCCCTCTCTTCTTGGCAAGCAGAATAAGCATTGAGGTGTATACATATTGTTCAGCAAGCAGCCCTTTAAAAAAATCTTTTCTTAACCCTTAAGTCCCCTGATTCAATATTCCGCACCATGTGGCACCATGTTTAAAAAGTCTAGGGGAAACAAGAACGAAGCAGAGGCAGTTGGATTGATGGTATTTGTCTTCCCAAATCACTGTTAGGATTGAAAGAACCCTGCTTTCTTGGAGATGGCTGAACACCTGGCTGCTGACAGGGAGTGAAGGAATTCCTTATTTTGCTTTGCTTACACACACAGGTTTTGCTTTACTCATTAAATTATCTTTATAATAACCTATGGGTTTTCTTACTTTTACCTTTCTGATTCTTTCCCCAGTCCCACCAGAGGGGAGTGAGAAAGTGGCTGTGTGATGCTTTTTTTTGTCAACTGGGGTTAAACCATGACAGGAGATAAGTGGGGATTTTGTTTATAAGGCAATGCCCCTACATTTGCAGTTGGACCCAGCTACCACCCAACTATGAAGACCAACTCAAGACTCTGTATCTATTAAATCTGATTCACGAAGTTGCATGCACCCACTCAAATCAGATAAGAAGTCCTGCTGAATGAGCAGAAATTAAAGATGCATGTTCAGCAAATAATCACTCAGTCAGAGACCAAGAGGAGAGCAATCACATACTTCCATGAGCCTTGTACAGATATATTTTTAACTGAGCTTGAGGTTAGAGCTGTAACAGCTTACAAAGTATTCTTGAAAATAGGAGACATTGAACCCAAGTGTAGATATTCAAATGGAACAATTTCTCAAATTGGAAGATCAAACAGATATAGTTATATGAAATCTTACCAGATGTGTTAGAATATATTTTAAAGTCTGGTGATGAAATTATAGGAGAACACAGTGTACGATAAAAAGTATCTGACAAGTCATGGAATAAAAAAAAATATTCTGTTCTAATACAAAATCCTGCAGCAGTAAGAGCAAATAAACCATTCAGCTTTTCTCTGACCCAGAGAAATATTTGGGACAAATTCTGAATT
Source organism: Erpornis zantholeuca (assembly GCA_013400515.1). Lineage (NCBI taxonomy): Eukaryota > Metazoa > Chordata > Aves > Passeriformes > Timaliidae > Erpornis > Erpornis zantholeuca. The sequence continues at coordinate 27,158 of VZTN01014958.1, read as the reverse complement.
TTCTTTTCAAACTTTGTCCTTCTCCAATGGCACAAACATGTCAGTTGGCTCTATTAGGACAATGTGCAGAGACAAAGTAGTCTGCATTAGTAAACTGGCTCAACACTATGTCTGATGGAAATGCTTTATTTTGGAATACATGGTTGGCCAAATCCCCATGTAATCTGATAGTTTCTCCTTTTCAGAAAGCCCTTGTTGGCATCAGGGAGGAAAACATTGCTATTGCAGCACTCAGGGTCTCCCTGATGCACATGCATTTTTCCAGGTATGAAATACAGCCCTCATGAGCTTCAAAAATATATGGATGACAATACCTCAGGTAACATACTGTAGAGCATAACCTGCTGCAGCAAATTTCTGCCTTCTGAAGCGGTTTAAGATTTTACTGCCTTTCCTTTCTCCTCTTCCCTATCCCTTCCCTCCATCCCAAAGTTTGCTGTCAAAGGTCAGGTCACTGTCCCACAGCAGAGGATGTAGAAGGAAATGTCTGCCTATGTTCTGGCTGCTCTAGCTCAGTTTGGCACATCAGCACAAGCATAACAGCAAATTAAAGCTGAGACACGATCATTGACTCAACTACAATGTCTGAAATACAATTCAACACTCTCTTTTGCCAGCTGGGAAGAAAAGATTGGAGAAAGTAACTCCCAGCAAAGAGATGGGCCAGACCACTGGGAGCAAGGTAGCTGATGGGATTTAAGAGAACTCATCAGCTGGAGCTCCTAGGAGAGACAACAGGTTTAGAATTTGAAGCACAACATGAGTTCCACAAACTCACAGTTGAAACCATAGCCTAAGCTCAGTGCATTACCAAACACATATGGAAATACACAATTTTCCCAAGATGATCTCCTTCCTTGGAGTTTAAATATTCCAGCTATCCTACTATGATGTAGGATACTGCCCATTTTGAGGATGCTATTTAAAATATCTGACTGGGGCTTTCTCCCTTCCTTGCCATACTCAGTTGAGACAGTAGCAGGTTTTATGGACACATTTAATACCTTCAAGCATGATCAAATTTACAGACAGAAAGCTTATGAGATAGCAGTCTCTGCTGGTCATTGCTACAGGATGACAACGTACTTGACTTCTCAGGAAGGATTTCTTCACTGAAAGGGTGTTCAGGCATTGGGATGGACTGTCCATGAAGGCAGTGGAGTCACCCCCTGGGGGCGTTCAAGAAACAACTAAACGTGGCACTTAGTGCTATGGTCTATTTGAAGAGATGCTGATTGGTTAAACGCTGGACTCAATCACTTTGTGGTTCATGGATTATTCCTTGAGCTACTCAATATACACAGCCCTTTAAACTCTCTACCCATTTCTATGCATTTACTTCTAACCTCCATATTAAGTCTCCTCCCCTTTTTCTTCACGTTCTTGTTAATCCTGGCCAGATTACTTTTTTCCCCGTCACAAGATGATGACTTACACTTTCTGATTGAAGGACATTCCTGTAACTGTTTATTGTTTGGCCTGCATTTTCACAGCACCCTTTATCCCAATTTTTATTTTTTTTAATAGCCTCTCATGCATTCTGGCTGCTAAAGAACAGAAAAATTATTTGATAGGGTTAAACAGAAAACTGTAGAGAAACTGAATTTATTTTCCTGCTGACATCATTGTGGACCTCTAGCTTTCTCTAAGTACAGACTGTCATAGGCTACATAGCCCTTAATTGTTGAGGTGTTCCCAAAGGTCCCATTCATCTAAATGAGTGAAATGCAAGCATGTACCACAACTCCCATTCACCCAAAGGCACAGGACTTCTTTCCACCAGAAGCAGACTATGGAAAGTGGCTGGTGCACATAAATTCCTAAAAATCCAGATACTCAACAATAGGACAATCTAGGATAACCAACATGAAACAATAAGGGCTCTGGACTGCAGCTCAGCATCTCCTTGAAATTGGAAATCAGAAGCTGGATGCCTTGTGAATTTAAAGACAAATGCTTGGACCTTTATTCTCATGTCCCAAGGTTGGTTGTCACTATTTATTTCTGACCAGGCATTTTTAGCCAAGCATGGATATACAGCAGCAAGCACACTCCAAGGGACTTCAGCAGAAGGATGCATCACGTCTGGATTCTCCATGGGGAGAGGACAGGCAGCTCAGTCAATAAAGTAGTACTTCTGTATATACTGTAACAATGGCAGTTTGTTGCATTCAGGAATTAAATCAACAAATTTTTTGGGGGGAATTTGGTTTTGTTTTTCCTGGATAGCTCTCCTGAATTTAGGTACCTAAATTTTACTTAAGCTATACCTTAGATGCCAGAGTGCTATTTTAGGTACTGTCCAAAGTGAACAAATATTCTGTTTATCTATCTTCATATGCTAGAAAAGAAAAAGAAATGATGCACATCTGGAACTGTTTTTCTGTTATCACATCTATTTGTTCATGAATTAAATATTAAACTGGTCCAAAAAGCATGACTGAAGAGCAATGCCATATGGATAAGGAGACATAATCTGTGAATTCAGTGCTCTGGATGCTCATATGACTAAATGCATTTTATCTCTTGTTTACTTAGAAATTAATGTGAAGAGAAAGAATAAGGAAAACAGTCAGAGAAATAACTTTGTATACAGCTCCTATCCTTTTCCCATTTTCAAATATGCGAATTTAAAAAGGATAAAAAATAAATAAAGGGTTCTTAAAAGTACAAACAAGCAAAGTCAAAACCAAAGGATTTTACCCCTGACAAGTTTTCTGGTAATAATACACTGGGCTCCGTTAATATTTTAAGCAGAGAGTGACTATACCCAAGTTTCAGATGAACATGGTTATTTTGTTACAATACTGCCTTCATGGCTTTGTAATTTCTATGCAACAATTTGATGTCCAGTTTCATTTTGTGACACTTCTTCTGCCTAGAGCTGTCCAACATAAAATTAAACACAGAGTTCCAGAGCTCACTATATACTTCAGTTTCAGAACCTTTCAAAATTTTGGTCTTACCCAAGGAATTGTCCTGGCATTGAGCACATACTGTTGTGTAACTTCTGGTCAGATGAGACAGACTGATGTTAAGAATCTGATGGATATGACACAACTTAAAAATAAAATAAATTTTAAAAATGTACTATGCTGAAGCTGATTAGATACGACACCCTGTTTTGAGGCCATGCATATAAACATTTCAGAGTGATGGAAACAAGTCAGAGTAAGAATGAGTGTATGACACTTTTTTTGATGCACATTTACTTGTAATATATGTACCAAACCTTTGAGAAGTGACTCCTTGAGTGTCAGACACATACTAGCAACCCAGTAAAATCTGAAAGAGCTTCCAGTGAAGATACAGCATATATTTATTGTTGTGGATAAGCCTAAATCTGCTTCTTGAATTGCTCAGCAATTTAAAACAAAACCTGATTATATATAACTGGTTCAATGATGTCATCAGCTCAGAACAGACATCTTCCCTCAGCCTTAAATAAAGTGCATGGCAAAATCTTCATATGACAGTGATTTGCCGTTGATTGCATTCCTTCTGCAACATTCACAACCAGCTGTCGTGACATCACTAATCCTACATGATTTAGGAACAAGCTTGATTAGAAAAAGCCAGCTATTGTTTTTTAGTATGTGTAGGTCTGTATGCCTGTGCTACAAGTCTGCATGAATGCTGTCCAGATGTGTAAAAGAACCATGAGATGCTATGAAAAATAAATTTCTATTTCTGTGCTAGGAAGGAATATCACTCTTGGAGAGTACTACTCTGAGTAAGGTGAGGTCTACCTCTCTAGAATTTGAAGGTATGCTTTTTCACTGTTAAAATCTCTGGCCATCCAGTACTAAAGACACACATGACTTGGATGCAGGACTTGAGGGAATACTAAGTTTACTGATGACACTAAATTGGGATGAGGTGTTGACTCCCTTGAGGGCAGAGAGGCCCTGCAGAGAGACCTCAACAAATTCGAGAGATGGGCAATCACCCACTGGATGAAATTCAACAAGGTAAAGTGCCAAATTCTGCGCCTGGGGTGGGGCAAACCTGGCTGTTTGTATAGAGTAGGGGATGAGAGGCTGGAGAGCTGTGTTGCAGAAAGGGACCTTGGGTCTCGGTCTATGGTAACTTGAACATGAGTGAGCAGTGCTTTGGCAGCCAGGAGGGGCTGAGAGCATCAGATACAGCATCGGGAGAGGTTTAGGTTGGATATCAGGAAACAGTTCTTCACCCAGAGGGTGGCTGGGCACTGAAACAGGGTTCCCAGGAAAGTGGCCACAGCATCAAACTTCACAGTGTTCAAGAAGCATTTGCGCAATGCCCTCAGGCACATGGTATCACTCTTGAGGTTGTCCTGTGCACGGCTAGGAGTTGGACTTGATAATCCTGATGGGTGCCTTCCAAGCCAGTATATTCTGTAATTCTACGATCAAGAAAAACTTTCTGTACAAAAGATTGTAGGGCTTAACACACACACCTCATAATATAGCATCAACTATCACCTAGCATCTTGTCTTTAAAAGAGCAAATTTAATAGATTGACATAAGAACATACTAGTCTAATAAAACAGCAAAATGCAATGTAGCAATCTAGCAATGAGTACCTATTTTCAGTCAAAAGACAGCTTACAGGCAGAAAATCTGTTACTGAGCATTTTTCCAAGTTTACAGTCATGGCTTGATTAAATCCAATGAACCTGGTCAATTTGTTTTAGTTATTCTAGTGAAACCTTAAGTAAAAAATGTTTACTTGGTTTCTTCCTGAGCATAACTTTTTCCCCTGAAAATAGTTCTGTTTGTAAAGAACAGAACATCATTTGTAATAATTAGAAAATGAAAATGTTTCCTACATATGTACATTCCAACTCAGAGCCAAAGAAAACATTAACATCTTAGGCCTGGAGTGACTGTTACACTAATAAGGTTCTTCTGTTTAAAGAATAGCACACCAGGGGAGCATAATAGAGCTGTTCAAATGAATTCATTCAGTTTGGTATTTTCTGAGTAAGTCATTTGACAAATCATGTTTTCTCATTTTGAGGACCCATTCAGCCTATGCACTGTCACCCTGGGGCATTGCCTATTGTTTGAAAGTAAAAACAAACATATGCAAGCGGACTCTGAAACAATGGACAGTATTTAGCATTGTCATTAACATATGCATTGCCCCCTGAAGCCAAAAGACTTCTACCTTCTGAAATAAGTTTGCTGAGTGCTGCTGCAAAGACTACTTATCTTACCAAAGATGGTATCCTCTTCTTTATAAGAAGGAGCGGAAAAAAGGAAAAGGCTGCAACAAAGCTACTAGAGTTGCCTGGTTCTCTTGCCCATTTCATTTCTACCAGATCAGGTAAGACAAATCCTACACCAGCTAAAGAATGATGAAGATAGAGCAGTGATGTTTCCTTCTGTCTTCTCTGACAATGGCCAAAGCACGACCGTGCTGCAGCAGTAGCAGAACAGGCAGCTCTGTCACAGCTGCCATATATCTAGGTGTACCTCTGAAGGGAGGGAACTTGCACCACCCCCATGCTGGGCAGCTCAGCCTCAGCACAAGCCTGATTTTACTGCTCTGCCTAGGGTTAGGGATGCGCTTAGGGTTAGGGTTGAGAAAACTACAAAGCCCACAGCTCCTGGGACACTGCTGCTGCAGAGGGCATGCCAAGTGGACCACGGGACTGCCCCAACATTGCTCTGTCACGTCTTCCTCTTCAGCATCTCCCATGTGTTTTGAACCTTTGCCTTGGAAAATGCTGATTTTACTGCTCTGAGTAGGGTTAGCACCTATAACATGTACGACGGCTATGGTACGACAGTAATAAAGACAGACTTTCTCTCCTGTTCTTAGAAAGGGATAGTAACACTTTACAAGCTTTTTATTAGACTTTATAGTTTTGTCTGGTTTTCCTCCTATTTTGCTTACTATCAGCTTTCTGGGGACTCTCATTCAGCTAAAAGTATTATTATATTTTAAATTATTTTGTCACAGGTTGTTTAGAATTACACACTGTTGGAGTCCAGGGAAGCCTGAAAGCTTCTCCTGCTTCTCTGGTGGTTTCTTTATAGCCCCAGAGCTCCTCAAAAGTGGCCTAGCCAGCGACCTAGGCTTTTGGAGAAGCTCCCTCCACTTTTGGGAGAACGTGAATGCACCAGAGAGGTGAAAAGATTTTTGTTTAGTGTACCACAGAGAGTTTAGTTGTAGTTTTAGGATCTTGCTCTATGTATTACATAGGGACAAGATGGAGATTTTTAGGTGTGTTTTTTCCTTCTTTCTTCTTCTCCTCTCTCCTCATTCTCTTCCTCTCTTCTCTGACACCAGTTCCTGTGGTGTGTTGGTTGGTGGAAAAAAGTTAGCATTGAAAAGTCATATTAATAAGATGAGGGTTTACTGGTATTGAAAAGAAAATAAGATATGTATTGTTTCTTGAATGGTTGTTAGTAAGATATAAAAGTAGCTGCTGATCTGCAGCCATTGCCTTTCTGCCTTTTCTGCCCTGGTGTTCTCGGGGGATGCTGTCTCTCCCTCTGAGGTTTTGATGAGACAAATAAAAACAACTCTGAAACAGCAAAAGAAGATCTCTTGGTGCATTTTTTCCAACATGACAAACCAAAGGAAGAAAAGCCCCAGGGCAGAGGACAGGGGTTGGAACCCCCACTTCCAACCCCAGCGGGGGCCCAGGCCCTTGACAACACACATAACTGCACATACTGCACTACTCCATAGACAATTTAAGCCTTGCTCACTTGGCAGAGACCTTTGAGATTCTAAAAAAAATGTTCGTCTGAATCAAAATATGTTCTGTTGATTACAAACAAGATAGTTAATTATTACTTTCCCTATGAACACTGTGAAGAAACAAAAAACCAAAAAATCATTAATGTGAACCTTTCACTGAAGTGCTAGCAAGAAAGAACAATATATTCCCATCACTCTGCTTTATATTATGATCCTACTGGCTGCTCATAGGACAAGAAAATAGGTTGTGGAAACTTCTATCGCAGCATTGAGTCTACCCCGAGAGGGTAGTTACCATGTTGTAGCTACCTGCCAGGCCTGTGTGAAAGTCATGACATCTATTCTGCCTTACAGTACCTTGAGAGAGATCTTCCAGAAGACACTGTGAAAAGACCACACCATTTTATATTACGCTGTAGAGATGCCTGGCTAAACTAGGCCATAGAAATCATGCCTGAAGCTGTAGAAAAAGAACCTTAACAGAATCAGGATGAAAGTAAGCTGTATTTCATCATGGAAAGAAGGAAATATGTTAAAACGGAAGGATTTGTAACCAAACAGAAAAATAAAATGTAGCATCCTGCAAAGCAAAGCAAATCACATTTCTAACAAAAAAGAAACTGCAGATGGTGACAAAGTAGTTAAGAAAATAAAATCTGTAGAAAATCAGCTGTTTTTCTGTGTTTTCAATTCCTTGCTTCCAAAAATCAAAATGTAACATTTAAAAAATAGATTCCAAAACTGCCGTCATAATGGCATGATGCTTAGATATTTATCCAAAACAAACACACATAGGAACTTTGTTTTTCCAGCATTAAGTTGCTAAACAATTGGGCCAAGAAATTAAGGAGAAAGAATTTGAAGACTGTGTCAGCCATGCTGAATGGCTTCAGCTTTAACAGCTACTGCTATTTTTGGTGGACACATAAACATGCCTCGTTTATTACAAAACTGCTTTGAAACTGACCTGCAGATCAGAAACAGACCGGGGCTTCCAGGCACTGAGCCACGCTGAATAACATCCCAGCTGGGAAATTACATCTGAGGGACTGTTTGTCCCCATAGCCTGTTTTCTCCTCTGTTTTTCTCACAGATGGCTGCAGGTTTTGCAGAGCTTTGTTATGTTAGGCATAAGTGACATCCCTCAGAAGTAAGCAACATACTTACACACCTAAGATGAAGTATGGAAGAAATAATGTTTGTGTTGTATTTTGTGATACAACTCGTGTCCTGATACCAAGACTCTGTTAAGTGACAGAGGACATCTGTAACACACATGCAGTGTTCCAAGAGAAAAGAAATCAGTGGAAACTAAGTGTATTGAGGCTTTAATATTCCATATATCCCAGTACAGAGGAGAAGTGGCGAAGCAGCAGGCAGGCAACCTTTATTTGCTCAGAGAGCTTCCAGTCTATGCTGATGTTTTCTTGTCGAATCTCCTACTTCTCATGATAAACTACTGTTTCAGCTTCTTCTAGATCGCTATCTGGCTGTTCATCTGGAATTTCTCAGGTACTGAGCAATCCAGCTAGGGATTTTGGACACATAAATTGTGGTCCATACAGCGTGCATGCAGCCTGACACTGAGCAGGCTTTGGAGAAGGCACACAAGGTACTTCTGATACCTACAGCATGTGCTGGATGAGCTGCACAGCTTGTGCTGCCCTGAGTGCCCACTTGCACTGGGTGGGATAGGGCTTGCAGTAACCTGTTTGAGTGGAAGGTGTCCCTGCCCCTGGCAGGAGGGTTGGAACTGGATGATATCTAAGGTCTCTTCCAACCCAAACCATTCAATGATTCTATGACTCTATAGTTAATACTTGATCAACTAAATGCCTTGATAAACTAAAACAATGATAAAGAAAAATATGGAAATCTTTTCAGAATCTTCTTTTCAATCCATACACAAGTAGAACTCAAACTGACCTCAGCTAGTGTTTTTCCTTAGTGAGGATTTCAAGATTTCAAGTTCCATGGATTTCAAAGATTTCTGCTGAAAATACAAGCTACCTGAAGAGTAAAATGCTGTGGAATGACATTATTGAGTTATCTGCTCATTAAATCTGCATACAGAGTTAATTTATTTATGAGTTGTTTTCATCTCATTTGAACCATATTTTTCTGTGGAATGTAACCTTTCTTCTTGAAGTTTCTCAATTCCTTTTTGAACCAAATCTTGCCATTTTTCTTCTACACTAGTCATTTCCAGTAAAATTTGCTGAGCACATAGGAGTTTTCATAAGTACTTGATACTTTCTGGAATTAAACTAGAACAGTGAATTAAATCAGCAACTAGGAAGTCACAATGTTTATTTCCATGAAAGAAGTATCTCAGAATATTACACTAAAGAATGGATGCATTTTGAAGCAAAGTAATTTTTCTCTTATTGTAGCCTGCTTAATTCATGGCTGAAACAATGTCCAGTCAGTTAATGTCTATAAGTCAGAACATTTATATTACTGTAAAGAAATAGATAATACTGCCAATATTGCTGAGCTTTAAGAAAGCAGTGCATTGATTTTGGTGGATTTTCTTTTCATGTAGCAAATCATCACAGCATTTTCATTTCATTTAGGTTCCATGTAAAGCATGGAACTTTTCTTTAACAGAGAAATTCCATCCTTCCAAAGTCCAGATACTTCTCCGGGAAAAGTTTTAAAAATGCTATTTGCTCATGCATGACTCACCTCAATTCTTTCAGCTCATATAATTATGGCTTAAAATATGCATAGCATTCCTAATATCACCCTTGGGATTCTAGTTCTTAACTAGATGATTCTTCTTTTTCAAAGTAACTTACTGCCTGCATGTGAAGCTACAACAATGTAGATATTCACCATAGACAATAGAATGCTCTCAGACCACCTCTGCCTAAAAAAGCCTAACTTCATCTATCTTATTCCTTTTCTTATCTGTGCAAAAATGTTGCTATCAGTTCCCTTCATAAAGTTGTGTAGGTGTAAATAAAACCCTTGCATGAAATATTCTTTGGAGTTGAATGTAGGTCTGCATGGCTCATCCACACAGGGAGGGAGAGTGCCAGTAACAAGATTGATTTTTATGTATACATACATAGAATCTTGCACAGAGAGAAAAAGGTGAATAAAAATTCTGGGTTTGTATTAATTAGGATTGGACTAGGTTTAACATCTACTTCATTCACAGAAATGACAGTGTGACATACAAGGTAGTGAATCAGAATCAACATTATCTTTGAGCACTGACATGTCTTGCTCTCACTCTCCTCCATCCTCACCATTTCTGTGTAGCATTCCATTAACTATGATACATATGAACATTATTTGAATAATTTGCAAGTAAATTAAATGAAGACTCTTCAGTAACCTTGCTTTGCAATACTAGAACATGCCGTCACTAAAGATTATAATTGGCTTTGGTAGTCTATGATCTTGTGCACAAAATTCAAAGCCTGAAATGAGGCAGAGCAGTGCAACAGCTCAGCATTCCTGTGGGTATAGATGCACCATCAACATCATGTGCACATAATCCACCCACCTACCCTTTTTCATTCCGAGAGTGCCTGTTTCCTCACACAGTTATTACTCCCACATGAGTTTGCCCTTCCTCTTCCAGCTTCAATCATAATGTTAGCTGATTTCTGGACAGACTAAAAACAACAGCTGCTTCCCTCTGGGCGTTAAATACCATTTAGTATGCTTTTCTCCTCTAGGTAAAAGCTAAATCTAATAGTGGTAAAATTAATCCAAAATAGTCAGATATTTAGAGGAATGAACTGGAAATCTTTACTACTCTTAAATGCTTCTAAAACACAGAACATTCTTGCATATAGGAAACTTTCTTTAGTAGTGAAATTCTGAATTAATATATCAGTTTTATTTACACTGAAAATAGAAGTTGTAATTCCCTCAACTCCCTCTGTGATCAATGTTGGGTCTTTTTTGCTATTTAATGCTTTACAGTTTTATCAGATGTAGAGTAGTCCTTATTGTCAGAGTACTTTGACACAGAATGTTTCCAATAATAGTGTAAAACCACCTTGTTGATAACAGCATCCTAGAAAAAAATCCTCCCTCTAACCCCGATAAGGGGAGAAGATTTTACTTCAGAGGTTTTGTCTTTGCTTCTCACCATACAGCTCTATTTTCATTGGCAATAAATTAAGCTAATTTTCTCCAACTTCAGTCTGTTTCACTTGGTAGTTGGCAAGTCATGTCCTCATCTTTATCTCAACCCACAACCTTTTTCTTCCTACTTTTTCCCCCTATTCTGTTGAGGAAGGGATGTGAGAGTGCTGCTCAACAGTCAGCTGGGGTTGACTCACCACACTGTGCTAGGCATAATCACTCAAATTTTTGCAATGAGAAATTTTCCTCACTATTCTGAAATAAAATCTTTGGTTTCAGCATCAAATTTCCTTCGCTGTCTTCTTCAGCAATACTAGAAGGATCTATAGTTCTTGTTGGAGACCCTAACTCTCTGAAAATGATAAAATACAAAACACATGCTCTCACACAGCATTTTTTTTCCTACAAAAAGAAACCTCTTTAATTTTTTTTTAGCTAGTGAAATACACACGTTTAAAGTTCCTAATGTTGGGCTAGAAAGGCAAAAATGTACTTTGTGTCAGTGCTGGCCCACTTTCCACTTCTCCTACGCTGGTTACAGAGTTCTCATAATTTCCTGACCTCTCAGTTATTTTTTTCCAGTTTTACTAATTTTGGTTTTTTTCTATTTGTCTTTTAAAGCGCAGTCCTTGGGTACATTCTCCAGTCATATGTAAACAATTCTGAATAGTTCACTCAAACAAATCCAGACATGTCTACATGTTCAAAATCTATACCATTGCTCTGCTTTTTCATGGTGTATTTATGCAATATTGACTTGCAAAAAGAATTGCCTCTCAGTGCTTGCACCAAAGCCCTCTGCTCCTTTATTTGTGCCTATTAGGAGTTTAGTGTGACAATGGAGCAAACAGGGTCACTAAAATGATCCTGACTTAGGAACACTTCCCTCTTTTTCTACTTTTTTTTTTTCTTTTTTTCCCCAAGTATCAGAAAAAGAGAATTTTTATCCTCAATAAAATTCATCCTCTTACTTCTAGGAGGTCATTGTGAAAAGCAAGCATAATGACAAATCAAAGACATAGATATTATTTTTCATTTAAAAAAAATCATCTCTGTAGTGCTATTAAACATAAAAGGAGACAGAATCCAGGACTAAGTGGTATAGTTGCAAAGAGACATGCTGGCCACAATGCCTCATTTCTGATATTACAGTCCCTCTAAACTTGAAATCCACCTTACATCTAGACATGGTTTTCCTTAATCTTTTTGTGCAAGCAGTAACGTCAACAAAAGCCTACTGAGAAAATCCTACTGCAAATTTCTTTTTACAGCCCTAATTTCCTGATTTTTTTGAAATGTTAGTGTAATTGAGATGGGGTTGGAGTATTGTGTGTACTTTTCACTGCAAAACACTAATATTTCCAAAGTCAGAATGAAAAGGTATTTATGACATAAAAGTTACAGCCAAAGGCTGCTATCACTATCTCAAAATATAATCAGACTGCATGAAATGGGCTAATATGGCCTCTGTGGTGCATAGTTTTATACTATTAAGAGTGACTTAGAAATAATGGAAACTGATATTGATGGGATCTGTTCTTGATTGTGCACAACAAGGCAGCCAGGAATGCTTAAGGAAACCAAAACAACAATAAAAGTAAATTAAAGACCTAGTTGCAGGCCGCAGATGACTCTTATTTCTCCTACCACATTTTCAGTAAAAATTTGGCAGGTTAGTAAACTTACTTAGCATCTTTGATGGTCTTCTGAGTATGACTGCTATGATGAAACAGACTTAACTGAAAAAATTGTTTCAGGCTGTTAAAATATATAAGGTAGTGTAATTGAATTGACTAAGCTGAACTGGATGCAAAATTTTAATACTTGTTAGGAGGTGCTTATAGGTAGATACAGTAACAAATATGTTCTAAACAAATCTGGACAGGACAGAAGAATAAAATGTAGTATTTGTATTAGCCAGAGTGCTAATTTTCATATGCTGCATAGTGCTACACAGAAGGAATTGAAGAAAGGAATGTATAGTATAACCACTTTTAAGCCTCAGACATCAGTGTATAAAAACCATCCATAAAGTAGCTACATCTGCATAATCTGCATTGATCAGGATATAGATAGCTATAAATGGATAAAACATTCTTGCTTATACAGTAGAATTACAGCAAAAACTCAATGAAAAGACTATTTTCCCATTTTACTACCAAAATAAAAAAAGGTGAGGAAATTAATTTTTAATTTGAAAATGCTTTACTTGCAGCTATACTTTATATACCAAAACAAGACCACAATATGTTTTGTGCAATTTTTCTTAGAATTTTGGAGACATTTCTAGCTTGACTCTTAACGGAGGTTTATGACATTCACGTGGTCTACAACCTATTACAATTTCCTACAGGAGGCATGTAAGCATTGTCAAGTTCAGTGCAACACTACTGGTTTGTTACATGGCTGCTTGCTTTGTTCAAAGCATCGGTTTGGTTTTTTAGTTTACATATACTGTTGTTCTATTCCTCATGTTTCCCATGTTTCACTTTTAACACTGAAGAACTTAACCAAAAGCAAGTTTTAAACAGATGCTTTTAATTGCAGCAAGATCCATACTCTACTGCACTATAGCTATCAGAAGTTTTGCCGAGCTTACTGAGGAAAAACCCACAAGAATTCAATCCAAACCAAGGGTTTCTTCTAGATTTTGCAGCAATCCATGGAAACAAAGTCTGGAGAGATGACGTCTACATTGCATTGTTTCATTATTTCTGAGAGATTCAAATTTCAAGGGACTTAGAAATCACAAAAGTCTTGACCCAGCATGACACTGCAAGTGGTACCTTCAGGACTGGCATGTGTCCCACTGCATCTCTTACTATCTCCCATATCCTCCAAACACCTGTTCTCCCCGAGATAAAAGGTGCATTTAGGGTGGCTGCTAGGCTCCTGAATTCAAGCAGCACAGTTGCAACCCCAGATACCAAGCAAGATGTGCTTGTGTGTAGCTGCTTATTGGCTGATGTTCACAGTTCCTGCTCTAAAATGCATTTCAACTTCAAGAAAAGAAAGAAGCTTTACAGTCGGTGCTGACTTTGGCTCTCCCTTATTTAGACCAAGAAATTTCTTGGGTATAACATAGATGAGCAAATCTAAGAGACAGAAGGAATGCAGGACAACGTGGACTTCAAGATGGCAGCAGAGGAAAAAGAGTCCTCCACAGTACGTTTAACCTGCTTTTCCAAGTTTGCCACCGCAAAAAGCCTACTAGGCAGGAGTTAAGTGAGTTTATAGGGATGCTGCAGAGACCCATAGTTGCAAGGCAGATATTGAAATTCTTCTTGCANTTGGTGTCTCCCACTGGTTTGGTTTTTTTCAAACCAGAACAACGAGTCAATCTATGAATATCCGTGCACAGGTTCTGTACTGACATTTATGTTCTGGCCAGTCTGACACAGGCAAATTAACCTACTGAAAGAAGACAGGTGAATTCCAGTGTCCTGTCTTACAGAAATAACCAAGTATTCAGAACACTTCTGCAGCAGGGCTCAGCACCTGATGTCTCTGCTTCTGGATCTATTCCAAACATCAGTTGTGCTGTGGTTTGAAAATGCATTGCCAGCATGGCTGAGGCTTTCCACATATCTGGCATAATTTAAATATACTGCATAATATTTCTGAGGAACTTGTGGTGTACCCAAAGGTGATTGGGAGGGGAATCTGGCAGTAGTTATAATTCATGACCACAGAGAATATAATCATGGCTATGGTGTAAGTGCAGAGCACTTGGCAGCTGTGTTGTGAGATATTTATCCTTTCCCAGAAGTCAACTGCTGTTCCAAGACATGCAGTGATGATAATGACTTCATTGTCCATGTCTATTTTGGTGCCAGAAGAAGGAGATAGAAAGTAAGAGCAAGATCTATACCACTTGCCCTGCATGCCAGATTACCTTTTAATTTGGTCCCTCACAGGCTGTGTCTGCAAGGTTGAAGAGACATGGCTTACCTGAATGTGTACAAAATGGAGGACATGCACCTGATCTCCATGAACTTCAGGGACAGAAAAAAACTGTTTAACATCAGACAGAAATCCTCTGTTGCCTCCAGGTTTGGAATTAACGCAACTCAGAAATCAACTAGGAACATATCAAAGGCTGCTAGGAGGATCACATAAGACCTGACTTGGGGCTGAATATATCTCTGGGTGAATTTTGACATCGAACAATCCAAAACTGGATACTAAACATATGCTGTTGAGGCCTTAAATGAAAAAAATGAGGAACTCCCCACCAAACTGAGAAATTCCTCAAAACTGTTCTAATTAATCTGTACAAAGTGCAGAGTGGTAATCTTCTTTTATCATAAATTACATACATTTAAGGATAAATACAATCCTTAATCCATAGATATGAAATTTTCAAATGATGGTTTTGGATCCTTTTATTCCAAAGTAAAATTTATAAATCCTACGCTAATACCATAACTTCTCCTTCTGGTAAATTTCAGACATTCTGTCAAAGAAAAAGGGAGCGGTTTTTCACATTACAGTATTTGAAATAATCAAAATTATTACTGCTATCACCAGCTTACAGTTTACCTTATCGGAAGTCTTAGCAATGCATTGACTTTTTTCTTTCAGAAACTAGACTCTCCTCCCATGTATTCAAATTCTGTGATTTCATCACCTAAAAGGTAAAATGAACTTAAAATGTACTCACTTATTTTATTTCTCAATCCATTTAATTTCTCTCCAAGGCATTTAGCTTCATCAAACCTGTTGATGCAAGCATAATGATACAGAATTATCCTAAAGAACAACTTGTTGCGGAAGCTGATCACAAGAAAATACAGAATTACTCAGTACTACTTTTTCATTTGCAAGTAGAACTAATTGGAAACAATTTTCCATTAGGAGAGATTGTCTGGTCTAAGAGAAAAAATAACTGAGGAAATCTACAAATTGTACTTCTAACTCAAAAAATGTCAAGACATAGTAAACAAATATGGTTTCTCCCTGCAAAGATGGGATTTGAAAAATCCCCCCTGTTCAATTAATCATTTCTTCACTAGACTGGAACAAGTTAGAATTTCAAGAGCATTCATTGGTATCTGCTCACAGACATTTGCTTTCAAGGCTGAATTCCACAAGGCTAAATGGCTGAAGCTGGAGGGTTCCTGAGCACTTATTCTTTCTTATGTATAAAAGGTGGAAGCCACTGAAGCTTCTGTTAGACTAGAAAAGCTTTTTCTACTGGGGTTAAGCCCCAAGCAGGCTTTGAGGATTGTGTAAGTATCAAAGGGAAGAAGCTCTGAAGTTGCTCTCTCTCTCTTTCCCTCAGGTCCCATGAGCCAAATAGTAAGTTGATCAGTTACTTATTAATTCCTGAGGCAAATCTCATGTTGGCTATTGACTCTGATTCATGTTCACAGAGAGATTTATCTGGAAAAGTTGAAGCCAGCTATCTATCCAGCCTTTTTTCATAGGTTACTGCCAATAGTTGAATAGGTCATGCATCTGTTTTTTAAACACCATAGTTTATAAACCATCACAATAACATAAACTGAAATTTGGCATTAATTTATAACATTTCAACATATTCCATCTGTGACTATGAATCATAGTAAAAAAAACAAACCAGGTAAATACACAAGATGACTTGTGTATTGTCTAATGTTGAATGGGAAAAAGCTTTTTCCAATACTTCTTTAATTAAAAAAAAAAAAGTGGTATTATCTAACATTAAGGTGATATTGCTATGAATAGTGATGAGTGAACAATTATATTGGTAGCTGGAAAAACTTCATGTGTAGCTTACATGGAGACCACTCAACAGAAAGGCTGAAGTTGCCAAATCATGGCTTCTATTACCTACAAGATAAATACTCCGTGATGAAACCCCAGAGCGAATTCAGCCACTAATTTTATATGGAAAAAAGCATTTTTGGAAAAGATTTCATCCTTTGAATGCAAATGCCAGTAATTAAAATATAAACATCTTGGAAAACAAATCTCTAACTCATTATAAGTTAAACCAAGACAAACTCAGAGGCTGTCTAACAAGAGACTGGCGACATTCAGTGAATTAAATGAATATTCACTTGTTTTTAATTATTAGAAATTACAACAAGTGACCCAAATGAAACTCATCCTTTCCACAAAACGTGCCCATAGGTACTGAAAAAACAATTTAGCTGTTAACTAGCTAAAATACAGAAAGCAAGGAAAGAAGAAAATGGAAAAAAATAATGTAGAACAACAAAATGGAAACTAGATCTACATCACATCTGTATGCTCAGTAGAATTTTGCTACTGGAAATATTGACTAAGATGGGATTTAAAAGCTTTGTGCAGTATGGAATATTACATTGGAGTGGCACAACTGGGAAGATTTCTTGGTAGCATATTTCATCAGAAAATGAGATTAATTTTTCTCCTCCTCAGAGAAACCATCCTAAAACAACATGGTTGCATTAAAAAATAGGATATTATTAAGCTCTCTGGAAGTCAAGTATAGAAAGTTCAAACTGCAGAAATCTGATTCTATCTGGATATAAACACAGGGTGGTTTCTTTTAAGCAGGGAAGCAGTTATTAATGTATTTAAGAAAAATGAAAAAGAATTGTTGTAAAGCTGTAAAAGATCACCATTTCTGCCTTAAAAAGGCACTTCCCATAGGCAACTGTCTTAACAGGATAGCTTGAATCTATTTTCTTTCACTTGAAGTATCTTTGACTATATCAGTTTTCCCACTATTTAAATCCAGAGACATTACTGAGTTACAGCATAAGCTATTGCACCTGTGAAGAGCTCTGAAGTAGTAGGTGAATAGCTTAATTCAAAACCAGATTTTTTCTTTTATATCTATTTTTTTAAGAAAACTAATGCTCTTCAGTATTTGACTTAATTAAATGATGCTTTTGATCATTTATACACAAGTAGTTACAGAAAAAATACATGTATATTGTATATTTATGACTATGTATAGTCACATCTATGTGAATAATTTCAGAGTACAAGCAACAGTTGCAACCTTCACAGTGAAACTTCCAAGTAGGCTCACTGACAATTCACCATTCAATTAATATAAGAATGATATAATGCACACTTGATGTCTTAGTAAGGCACGCCAGGGGCTCCTGAGGCAATAGGAGCCAACAGGGAAACAGCAGGGAATTACTTCAAAGGAATTAAGGGGTGTTCTTCGAAGAAGATGGAGCAGCCAACAGCTGAGGTGCCTTTATACCAATGCATGCAGTGTGGGAAACAGACAGAAGCAGCTGGAAGTCACTACACTGCCAGAAAACTATGATCTAGTTGAGTTAGCCTATCAATGGCTACAGGTAGTCAGAAGAGACAAGAGAGGAGGAGGGGTGGAGAGGTTGCTCTCTAAACCAAAAGGTGGATTGAGTGTGAAGAGCTGTCTCTGAAGAACAGATGTCTGCAGGCTGATAGCTGATGGGTAGGAGTCAGAGACTGAAGGAACAAAGGGAACCAAGTGGTTGACATCTACTACAGGGCAGGGGGATCCCTGATCAAGGGGAGCCTATTTATGAGGCCTTCTTGCTCCAGCTAATGGAGTCATTGCTCTCACAGGCTCTTGTCCATCTGGAGGATTTCAAATATGTCAGCATCTGCTGAAAAAGTAGCATGGCAATCAGTAGAAAATCAAAGAGACTTCTGGAATGCATGGAGGATAACTACTTAAGCAAGGTAATAGACAGCCTTACCTATTGGTAAGGACCAATTGGCCACCAAAGCAATGAGCTAATCGGAGATGTCAAGACTGGAGGCAGCCTGGGCTGCTGTGGTTATGCTTTGGTTGAGTTCACAGTCCGGAAGGACATGGGTCAGGGAAGGAGTAAAGTTAGGGCCCCGAGTTTTAGGAAAGCAAACTTCCAGATCTTCAAGAAGTTAGTCAATAGGATCCCCTGGGAAACTGCCTTTAGGGACAAAGGAATAGAACAAAGCTTGCAGACCTTTTAGAATGTTTTACATTAAGTGCAAAAACTCTCAATCCCCAGGAGCAAGAAATCAAGCAAGGAAGGCAAGAGACCAGCATGGCTGAGTTGAGATCTGCAAACCAATCTAACGTGTAATCAAGAAATGCTTAGGCAGTAGAAGCTCAGACAGATAACCTAGGAAGAATATAGTGATACTGCCTGTGTAGGGATCAGGCCAGAAAGGCCAACGTGCTGCTGGACCTGACCTTGGCAATGGATGGCAAGAATAATAAGGAGGACTTCTACAGGTATGTCAGCCAGAAAAAGAAGCTCAAAGAAAGTGTATCCCTCCCTGATGATCAACAGTGGCAAACTGGTAACAGTAGATGAGGAGAAGGCTGAGGTACCTGACAACTTTTTGCTTCAGTCTTCTCTGGCAATCTCTCTTTCCACACCATTTCAGTGGATGGACTGCAAGACAGAAACTGGAGGGGAAAAGTCCCTACCACTGTAAGAGAAGAGCAGGTTCACCTAAGGAACCTGTACAAAAGTCTATGAGACCTGTGGCAACTACAACCAGTCTGACTCATTTCTGTGCCTGGAAAATCATGGGAAAAATCCTCCTAGAAGCTATGCTAAGGCAGACACAGAACATGGAGGTGATACTAAACACCCAGCACGGCTTCACCGGGAGCAAGTCCTGCCTGACCAACCTAGTGGCTTTCTATAATGTAGTGACTACATCATTGGACAACAGAAGAAATATGATGTCATCAGTCTTGACTTTGGAAGGCCTTTGACACAGTCCCCCACATCCTTTTGAAATTGGAGATATATGGATTTGATGGGTTGACTATTCAGTGGATGAAGAATTGGTTGGATGGTTGCATCCAGAGGGTCGTGGTCAATGGCTCAGTGTCCAGACGGAGATTGGTGATAAGTTGTGACCCTCAGGGGTCCATTCTGAGACTCATGTCTCAGAAAGGACCCCTTTACTGATGACAGAGACACTGGGATTGAAAGCACCCTCAGCACATTTCATACAACACACCACGACACCAAGCTGAGTGGTACAGTGGACATACCTGAGGGATGGGATGGGCAGGCTCAAGAAGTAGGCCCGGGTGAACACAGTGAAGCCCACAAGACCAAGTGCAGGGTCCTGCACCTGGACCGGGGCAAATCCTGATATCAACAGAGGCTAAGGGATAAAGAGATTGAGAGCATCCCTGAGAAGGACTTGGGGTTACTGGTGAATGAAAAGCTGGATGTGATCCAACAATGTGCTCTCGCAGCCTAGGCACTGAACATTATCCTGGACTGCATCAAAAGAAGGGAGGCTAACAGGTTGAGGGAGGCAATTTTTCTCCTCTACTCCAGTCTTGTGAGATCCCACCTGGAGTATTTGTTAAGAACATTTTTCTGTCCAACCATCCAGGAGCCATTCTGGTGGCTGTCATGGTTTAGGAATGGTATTCTCCAATTTAGGAGTCCCATTAAAAAAAACACATTTCCACTTGCTCCCCCTCCAACTGGAAGCACAAAAGGCAAAGGTCATGATCTGAGATAGAACAATTTACTGGAAACAACAATGAGATAAAAAAATTAACAATAACAGCAACCATAATAATAACAAAAGCATAAAAAAGGGAAAGTTTGGAGCTTGACCCAGCCATTGCCATGACACCCAAAGTGTTCCCTTCAGTTGGGACCACTGTTATCCCATCACTCTGTCTCCCACACTTGCCCCACTGGAAAAGGAACGCTTTTATCCTCCACCCCTAGCAATGACATAGGATGGTATTGAGTAACAATAGGGTCTTGGTTATGCCCACATGGATACTACAAAAATTAACCCTGTCCTTAGCCAAAACCAGTTACCTAGCCTTGCATCACCTGAGCTAGGACCTAAGCCCCTTTGCAGTGGGTAGGTTCAGTGAGCTGACGAGTGAACTGCTTGACTCCCTGTCCTTACCACACACAGTCAGACAATGTTTCCTTGCTGGCTCAATCCTAAGTTTCCCATAGCAGAGACTCAGATGTCTGTATCTTTAAAATAATTTAATGATTCAAGAACAGGATAACAGCTTGAGCTGGTGCCTCTGAGGAGGGACACTGAACAAAGGAAACCCTGGACTTTTACACACTCCCAGTCTAAGAGCATGTAAGCCTCTGCCCTTCCTCCTGAGGCACTAGCTCCTACTGTGTCTCTAAGTGTCTGCCACTTGGCTGGCATCACAGATCCCTGTGCCCTTTGTTGTGCAAAGAGTCAGTGCCAGTTCAAGGCCTCTTGCCTCGGGCTCCTGCCAACCAGACCTCACAGTGCAGCTGCACAGCAAGCTGCCAGCACTAAATGTATTCAACAGTACCATGTCCAGTTCTAGAGCACAGGAAAGACATGGACCTGTTTGAGTGGGTCCAGAGCAGGCCCACAAAAATCATCAGAGGGCTGGAACATCTCTCTTAGGAGGACAGACTGAGACAGTAGGGGTTGTTCAGCCTGGAGAAGAGAAAGCTCCAGGATGATCTTATTGCAGCCTATCAATATTTAAAGGGGGATTATAAGAAAGATGGAGATCAATGTTTTATCAGAGACTGTTGTGATAGGACAAGGGGTAATGCTTTAGGCTAGATTTAGACTAGGTATAAGAGAGTGGTACAAACAAGAGTTACAATAAGAGTGGTAAAACACTGGAACAGGTGGCCCAGGGAAGTGGTGGATGTCCCATCCCTGGAAACATTCAAAGTCAGGCTCTTGACAGACTCTGATAAAACTGATCTAGTTGAAGATGTCCCTGCTCATTGCAGCAGGGTTGGACTACATGACTGTTAAAGATTCCTTCCAACTCAGCCTATTCTCTGACTCTATGATAATTAGCAAGCCAAGAAAATCTACCCAAAATACCCAGAGGAAAAATAAGACAGCTAAAAATAAGTAACTTGTGAACCAAACACTGTTTGTGGTATGACAGAAGTGGTTATGCAACTATAAACAAAATTATTAACAAGAGAAACCTACATATAAAGGGAAGCTATGGTAACCTTTAAACATGTGGTGTCCACACTCTTCTTCCTGTGCAATTTGAACACTGGCTGGGTAACAGATCTTTTGTGTAAGTGGTAGTTCAGAGGCTGCATTCCAAATTACAGACTGGACTTGATATAAATCCATTCTAATGAACTTGGTAAACTTGGAGCTATAAGCATCTTTGCTAAAAATGACTGCACATGGCAGAGGAAACTGCCTTTTCCAGAGTATCAAAATTCACATTAGCACTGATTTCAGAAATCAGCTGATGCCTATTAGAGAAAAGTCAGAAAAGTGATAAATAGCAAGAACTTGAGTAAGTCACAAAGATGTGGAGATCATTTATTGCCTCAATTTCACTGAATTAAATGAGTGTAAAACTTGGTGACCCTGAAAACAGTGTCTTTCATGACCATGAAGTGAGAAAATTGTGTTAAAGAAAGGAGGAGGAACCTGGAGAAGGAGAAAACCTCAGGACAAAACACTCCACAAAAACCAAACCAAGCCACCACAACAACACCCCATGAACAAACAAACAACCACCCCAACCAAGCAGAAAAAACCAAACCAAATACCCCCAAAGAAACTCTAGGGGAAATGTTAGTTACAAGGATAGATTGAGAGATCTTCTTTTGGCATCTGCAACCTCAAAGCCGTGTATTTCTTTTGCAGTACTAGGAGGGTTAACACTTAAAAAGCAGACACTGAAACAGTACTGTTATCCCTTCAACATAGACAAGTGTTGGTGGTTTAATTAGTGAGGTTTAAAATCTGTATGAAAATTCATGTTCTCAATGTTTTGCCATTATCACTGTTTTCACCAGACGTATGAAATGTTTTGCCAACATTAACAACAAATGTAGAGGAGGAAAGTATTATTTCTGTTTGTGAATGCAAAACTGGCTGAGAGAAGCTAAAATCACTTGGCAAACAGGTTAAGAACACCAGACATGCATATGTTAAGCATCTCCTAGCTTACTATCCAATTCAGTGCTGAAGCCAGTAAAGCATTTTTGACAATGGAAATTGCAGTAATTGATTCAGCCCCATGGATTTTACGTCCTCTAGATAATTCTTGATCATGAATGCCATTGCCACGTTGCTTCAACATGGCTGTGAAGATGAATAATACTAGTGGAAATATGCACTATGATTCCTCATGCTACTTGCATTTCTATCCAGACTTCTATCTCTGCTCAGTCTTCTGAATATGAAATGTCCTAAGTAAGAAAAGGTGAAGTGCCTGTAACAGGTCCTCAGCAGAAGCCTGGTGTAAAATTACATGTTCCTGCCCAGACTGCTAATGAAGTCTCAGATGTCTTCCCCCAGCTGTATTTTGCTGTGACACTCACCTCTGTTTCAGAAGCTGTTTGTTGTCCTCAATGGTTATGCTGTCAGCATGGTCTTGCTTGAAAACTTCAAAAGCTTCCTGACATCCAAGTGACATCTTTCCTCCTGCCCCAAGGTAAAAAAAAAAAAAAAGGAAAAAGAAAAAAAAAGAAAAAAAAATAAAAAGAAAAAAAAAAAAGAAAAAAGATAACTTCTTCAGAGTCACCAAAAGATAGACATTTTGCAGTTATTTAAATCCTTTTTAGACAAATGCAGGAAGTCAGCCCAGAGGTCTTAAAGCAAAGAGAAGACTAAGTTCGGTTTCCACCGATGGGAAAGCATTTTTGACAAAAGATTTCTATTTGACAAATTAATCATGTTCCATGCCACTTCTCTAAAGTCTGAATGCTTGAGGTATATAATTACTCAAGATAATTTTAAATGTTCATGAGTAAAATTGAACTTTGAAAATTTAAAATATGTGAAATATTCTTAAGTGTGAGCCAGAGGTATTTCCACAATACAGAAGCAATTTGCTTCTGTATTTCTTTCATCCGTTTCATATTGGACCCTAAATATACCTCAAATATTTTCAGTATTCTTGGAAGAAAAAATCAGACTTCTTTTAATTATGTATTAGTAAATATTTTTCTATACCTTTTTAGGCAAAGCAGGAATTCTACCTACAAAAATGATGGGAGCCTGCCTTCTGACAATTACAACATGGTGTTTGTTTCCTTTTGTGCACCAGAATGTCAAGACTTATTTGGCCTTCAAATCTTTAAAAACCGCTATAGAAAAATCTTACAATCTGTATTACTTTCAGTTCTCATTACTAGATGATCTATCATCTATCTAGATCCAAGCAAGGTATCATGTACCTGTATTATTATTAACAAAAAAATTCAAAGGCTTAAGGAGAATGATATTTTATGCCAGCATCTATGTTATCACCAGTACACGTATGTCAATAAATAAGCAAGAAGAAAGGATGAAACTTGTACTTAAATAAATTACAGGAATAAATATTGTTTAGGGGCAGAAAGGAGGAGCACAGCACTCAAATTGTGTGAAGAATGCAAAATAGCTCCACATTTAATTCAACCTCCAAGTTGTAACTTAAACCACAAAAATTATATTCCTTAAACTGGAATTTGATTCTCCTTTGGTTTTTTTCCCCTCTTGAGTCTTTCTTTTGTCCTACCCACAAGTCTGCCTTCCTGCCTCAGACTATCAAGACCCCCAAATCCATTAGGAACAAGAGCTATAAAGCTTCCTAGGATTTCTGCTGTCCAAGTATTTTCTGTATGTTTTATGCCAGTGGACCAGCATTACCAATAACATGTGCATGTATATCAGTTCTTTTTCAGGCTACCTGCTTTGCAATTTTGGCTTAAGGGTTTTGTCCTTCTCCAGGTTTCTCCTGCTTTCTTTGCTTTCTTTAACACAATTTTCTTATTTCATAGGCATGAAAAACATTGCTTTCACTGTCAGGGTCACCAAGTCTTACTCATTCACATCAATGTAACTAAGGCAAGAAACAGGCAAAACATGCCTAAACAGGCTTGGATATGCAATACTGGGATGTTACCCCTAACTGGGGTCTAGGTCCATAAGGTGCATTTTAAAGGCCTTCTAAATATATTCTGCTGAGCTTCCTCATACTTATATCAGGATAAGTTCCCACTGACTGCAGTGAGATTTCTGTGGTGTAAGGTACTCTTTACAGACAAGGCTGGTAACACAAACTAGGACTCAGGGTTAAATGATCAGTAAAAGTTTAAAAAGATATTTAAAATATAGTGAAAAAATTTCCCCCTGTTTCAGTCAAAAGAATCAGCACATCTGTTACTAATTCAAAAATTTTGAGTTGAAAATAGAACCACCAGGAATGTTTGAGTGGCAAAGCATGCAGAAATGCTCCACTCTTTCTGAATAAGAAAATAAAAAAAAAGATACAGTGCAGTATTTACTGCTGTGTGATCCAAAAGAGCAAGAGAAGTCAGGAAAATATATTTTTCTGCGGTGCTGACCTGAGAGTATAATGTTCATGTTTCATGCTTGCCTTGAAGAAAAACAGGCAGCTTTGCAAGCAGAATTTTATAGTACATTCATCCCATCTCTAGGACTAATTTTAACATGCAGCCTGAATTGACCCCCTAGAATTGCTTTTGTTGCAGAAAAAGCTTGTATTAAGTGCAGAAAGCCTGGACGAAATTAATGATCAAGCCTAAGATAAACAATGACATGCTCTTATTCATACATAACACTGCAATGTAAAGTATTTAACTCTTCTGGCCATGTGCTGCGTTTGTGAGTACAAGTAAAAACAGGAAAGTAAGTTTGGAAAACAGAACTATTACAATGAATATTGCTACTGCCTGGCAAAAATGCATCAACCAGAATTAAAGGTAACCTGATAATAATTTTCCAGCACTAGCTTGAAAAGGCACAAAATTTGTACAGCCAAAGCACACAGAAATAGATCCCCAGAACATTCGGGAAGGGGCAATTTTTTGGTTTATACAGTTTGTTTTAAGAAAATAGAGAAATATAGGAAGTAGTAAACAAACCCATTCTGAAAATGGTATAAAAGGAAAGAAACTCAGAAAGGACCACTGAGACTGTATTTCAGTATAATATGAGCATAAAACAGCAACAGAAGAACGTTGCAGCCTATGGGTAATGACAGAGACATTTAGGAAGATAATAAGGGAAGACAATGTTAATAACAGTAAAAGACTGCAAGAGACACTGCAAGCTTGATTGAGTAGTAGTGTTTTCATTCTGACCAGTGGTGAAGATTATTTCTTTTCCGTGGTTGATGTGCTATCTTCAATCATGATGTTCACAGTTCCTTAAATAATTTGTAGTTTCATAAAACAGCCTCACTTTCTTTCAAATGACCTCCAAGCGCCATGGTGCATTAACATTATCGGCATGCTGTTTCTCCTGGGCTTCATTCTAACAAATAAGCTACTTGTTCATTTAAACCAAGGTGTTATTTGATTTGTTTTTCTCTAGCTTTGAAATTGAAATCTATGTACAGCAATACTTACATTCTATAAATAAAAACAGAATTAAGAGAAGAAACCAATGATAAGGACAAAGTTTTGGCAGGGTAGTGGAATAGTTCAGCTAAAACTGCTAGAGAAAACAATTTCTTTCACTCTTAAGAGCCAAAAAATTCCTCCTCTCTTTCTTAATTACCATGGCATAGTGTTACAAAATAAATATTTGAAAATTCTTATCTAAGGAAGGACCATCATATCCTGCAGGATGAGAACCAGGAAACACATGTCATTAAGTCATTACAATGTGACCTGGAATAATCATTACCATAAAAATAATTCAGGTCATTGGAAAAAGCATAACATTTTCTTTCAATCACATTCATGAAACCCCAGTTGACAAGGCTGCGTAAAAAAGAGATAAAGTTTGTATCAACCTAATTTTAATTATACCTTTCCTGTTAGATTGTGTAACTTGGCTAGAATACTAAAACACAAATATGCCCAACTCACACAACAGCAAACCCATCATCATTTATAGCAAATTCACATAGCTGAAATTTTTGGTAAGATTCAGGTTCAATCCACATCATGAATTTGTATGTTTAGGAATGTTCTCATTAAAGGTTTGATTTCAGTCTGTACTCTGATCCAGTGAACTCTGTCAGCTTTCAAATAAAGCAAAAAACTTTGGTTCAATAGGTTCCTCTGCTGAAATGTGCAAACTACAGCTGTCCCACTGAACTTGAGTTCAAGTCAGCAGGGTGGCAGTGATGTCTCACAAGCTCTGAACTAGAGCAACAAGATCTGACACGACCAAGAAATAGAAAGGTTGCTGTAGTATTGATAATGGGCTAAACTGTTGAAATCAGTAATAATTCAAAATACAGTGAGCAAAAACATAGTAAGCATTTTGGATGTTGCTGATTGCTTTCTGAGGTAAGAAAAGCTCAAAGTGATTTAAGGACTCAGTTGTATGCCTGCAGGGCGTAGAAGCCTGCATATCAGCAAAGACCCTGGCAGATACTGTGCATGCTATTCTATCATTCAGTACTTTAGAGATTTTAGCATTTATTCTATGCAGTTACATACATAAAAAC
>VZTN01014957.1:1593-56974 GCA_013400515.1 Erpornis zantholeuca | reverse complement strand
AAAAATCACCCCAAGACACTTTTTCAAATAGATGTACAGCTAATATCTTTTTCTTTTTCTGCTCTGGAAGCACAACAGGGCTTATTTTAATTAGTTCTGTATTTCTGAAGAGTTCGTTCTGAGGAGATCTATGGTACACCTTTTCTTTAGCCTTCTTGGAAGATAAGTTCAAAACTTTTGTCAGAATATTTATTTGAGGAAAGGATATTACTACATATGACATTTATGGATTCTAGAACTGGTTGTTAAAAAATTTTAAAAATTCAATTAAGAGAATCTGTGTGTTAGCCAGCTCTGAAATCCAGTCTATGGTAAATATAAAAGTTGGGCTTTGAGTGGGCTTTAATTAATTAACTAATTAGTGGAATTTTTTGGGGAGGTATTGCCTGACCTCCACACTATACCTTATTTCCATTTTGTTTGTGAATCTTCAGCTGGTCATTTCTTCAGGGCTCCTGTTGTTATCAGTGGGGTCTGACCTTATGGCCATTTTAGAGTGGACAGATGTCAGTGCACACAGGAGGGTGCAGTGTGTCCACAGGAGGAGGTTTTCAGCAGCGAGGAAAGGTATTGCAGAGCTGGAGAGCCTCTGAAGACTGTCTAAGCCTTGGAAAAAGGGATACTTCTGTACTAGGATGTGGTTTGGAAATCTCAAACTCTACAGCAACACCAGAAAACACAGACTGGCATTTTTAGTAGCACTTTATCTTTGTTGTTGTACCCCTGGATTCTTAAGCCACATAATAATACTGCCAAATGATCATTAGTAAGCTTGATCTGAGTAAGCATAATCGCCATTTAAATGGAAACAAGTAGTATGAGTAAACGAGAGATATGAAGTTCATTATTTCAATTTGCAAATCACTAACTCCGGGGAAATTTCCATTTTAATATGTTGTTTGTTTCAAGGTAATGACTAAGAGGTTAAGATTGCATATATCCTGTAGATAATGTAAACAAGCATTTATTTCAGCCTCTTTTATTTTCTGCAGAGACGCTCATAGACTGTAAGGTTAGTTTATTTATTTACTTACATGCTTACTTTGCCAAGCACTTCAGTATTTGTCATCCTACTGCCCCTCCTTCTACTGTCTATATTCTTAATTCCCGGTGAAAATATTTGCTAATAATGGTGTTGTGTATTGATAAGTTGTTTTAATTCAGGGAAAACAGGTGATAGAATATGATTTTACCCTTTAGTTCTGTATTTTATAGAAAACTGTATTTTCTCTGGACCAATGTTATTTACTACACTGTGAGGTTTACATCAGAAGATCAGTGATCATGCTCAGGTATAAGTAAATAAATAAGGCTGTGAACATCAAAGGTGCTTTGCATGACATTTGAGACCCCATTTTAACTTAACATCTCACCCTGCTATTTTGCCAGTGGCTACTGCAGTGATGTTAGAGTCTTTAGAGAAAGCTAAAATTTCTACAATTCAAACCAGAATCTGTTCTTTGTATTTTCCCACCTTTTTTCCCTTTTATTTTACTGCTCCAAGGTAGCAATGTTGGGATGAATCAGAATTGTATTTGTTCAGAAAATATCTTCCGTGCTTATGAATAAATAAAGAAATAAAGTAAAAAGATTATCTGGACTACTGGCAGATTGATTTAGCACAGAAGCTGGGGTCAAAGATTTTTACTTGTCTTAATGGTCTTCATTAGGGAATCAGAGCACCCTGTTGAGAGAGACGGGCATGCTTTGGCTCCACCAGTGTCAGACTGCACTATAAACATGCTAGCACCTGACTTGTGAATTGCTTGCCACATGGATGGATGTTTGTCACAGTCACTGGGACACAGATGTCACAGCCTAGTGAAGGCCTGCTTATCATTCATGTGGTCACTTCTATTACCTCTGGTCGTACTGTGCTGACCTGCTATTAGTGACTCTAATTTCATTTCCCCCACCAGTGTCATGGGTTATTTCTTCCATTACTTTAGAGATTTAATTTACAGGGTAAACTCCATCACTTGAACGAAAGGATTTTTCATGACATGAAGAACAAGTTCTTTTTGAAGATTAACATGGTTCTGGCTATTTATCTTGGTCATCTCTAAGGCATGAGGCTTAAACACCAGTGAATGACATCATATTCATATGTTGGTACTATTTCCAAAATACATGAAATATTGTATTTTTAATCATTTCAGCTATCTTGCAACATCTAAATATGATTCTGTGCACAGTGTTATGAAAGACCAGTTACCCTTTTGTTATGGCTATAAATAATCTTGTCTGGAGTTGAGCCTGGGTTCACACTGAAAAGACTGACATAGGATAGATAGGACAGTCACTGTAACAGGCAAATATGTTAGCACCTGTATGCTTGTTTTCCCACATATTAATCATTCCATATACTGAAAAAAACATGAGGAAGCACTCCTAAATATCTAAATATTAATTTCATGTCATTAATATAATGATATGCATTTCCTAGACTAAAAAACCCTTGTAATCACTAATTGATTTTTCAGTGTGTTCAAATTCAAGTGCTCACACCTCCTGGAAAAGAGCAAACCTTGAATGCTTATTTAAGAAAACATAAATATTTCTGTTTAATAAAATCTGTTTTAATAATAATTGGATTTTACATAATCAGAAATGTAACTACCAGAGCTTAATATAATTATATATGTTAGTAAAATAATTTTAAGTCTTTGCCAGAAGCTTGTTTTCCTTTGCGGCTAACACTGTTCTTCATGAAAATATTTGCCAGCCTTTTGAGGTTGCTTTTTCAAAAATGCTACCTGAATTAATTTCTGGTGCCTTGGAGAATTTCTGTGCCTTTATAGTGTCCAGTCTGAGGGCAAAACCCACGCCCATGAAGACAGGTTGGGGTCACTGAAAGACAGAGGGCAGGGCTTTCTTCACACAAACCTGAACAAAGAAGAAAAGAATGAACAGGACAAAGTTGCCGGCTAAGTTCTTCAAGGGCTCTACGACTGAGATCAACTGAGAAGACAGAGAAGGGAAAAGGCACCCATGATTACTCTGACTTCCAAGGAGAAGGGGCAGCATGGGTAGGTATATGAGAGGGTTGACTGAAATTTATGCCAGATCATTTGGACAGCTGCCGTGGTTTCAGCTGAATCAGCCCAA
Source organism: Erpornis zantholeuca (assembly GCA_013400515.1). Classification (NCBI taxonomy): domain Eukaryota; kingdom Metazoa; phylum Chordata; class Aves; order Passeriformes; family Timaliidae; genus Erpornis; species Erpornis zantholeuca. The sequence goes on along the minus strand of VZTN01014957.1, from coordinate 53,866 downwards.
AGTTTCCTAGCACAGAGGGACTGTCTTTAAGGAGTGAATTAAATGATCTTGTACTTGAATGCCTTCACCCACACTCTGCCAGCCCATTTCACATCAGTTTTCATAAAACAGAGAAGCAGAGAGTGAAAAAAATCTAGGTTTTCCCATTACTAAATTATAATTCAGTAAAATATGAATATATATTTAAACACACGCATATTCAAGTACATATGTAATGTGTATATGAGCATATATGTATTGTACTTTTTTGCTTTTAAGAAAGGCAAATAATTATTAATTTTTCAGATTCTAACTGGCAATAAACCTGTAAGTAGACTATATCTCATCCATAAGAGTTCCATGGGAGTATTTGCTATTAAAACTGTTTTGACTAGCAAAGTAGGTCATGTTGCTCTTTCTGTTCCCATGAAACTCAGAGGGAATTGCGTTTTCACTGTGAAGACTTGTGATTATTAATTTATAATTTACTTTCTGAACTACTCTGTGTTACTCAGTTAGAAATAAAGTTGTCTTTACAAAGATTTTATTTGAAAGCTTTAAAAAGAATTTCAGAGTTTAACTGCCTCCTACATTTCCCCTTGTGTTACCTCTTGATAATTGGTGCTAATTTAGTCAACGGGGGCACAGACATGGATTAGAGCAGTGGAATTGCAACACAGAATCTTATTGCCAAGTATTTTTCTCCCAGTGATCTTTGCTTAAATGTCAAAAAGATGTTCTTCTGTTTCTATTGTCATACACTTGTCACATCTGAAGAAGAACATTTCAGCAAGGAACAGGCAGTAGGATGAAAATTATAAAGAAAGTTCCAATTTTTATGCAAATTAATTTGCTTACATACAAGCAGCAGAAACAAGAGAGTAACTATGTGACAGTGACCAAGCCAGGGGCTGGGAAGACCGAGGAGATGAGGGTCCCTGAGGCAGCTAGACGCTGGTGGGACAGCTCCGAAGCCCTTAGCAAACCCCCTTTGTGAGCCAAAGTGAAGAGAAGGCTTTCCCTTTAGGCAGCGGTCTGCTGAGGTGACCTGCTTGGTCTATCTCCTCCCCTTGCTCTCCTTACATGTACCTCGGTTCTGTTCCTCCCCCTGGCCTGTTGGCCAACCAATTCCTCCTCCCCCTGGGCGGGTACCTCCCTGACACTCTTTCCGGAGCCTTCTCTGATCCCTGGAACCTTCTCCCTTACTCGACCCACCATTGGTCCCTGTCCCTTAGTTCCAACCCTTACCTTCTTCCTGTTGGCCCTTGTACCCTGATCCCTCCTATGTACCACCCCCTGGCCCTCATCCCATTGAACCCTGCTACTCTCTGCCCTATAGACTTAAAACCCCTGCACTCCCGGCTGTGGGGGAGATTCTTCATCATCATCATCATCATCATTGCCTGCCTTTGTCTCTTAAGCCTTCCACAAGCCTAACTGCACAAAACATCACTGTGAAAGCTCACACGAAGGCCTCTCCCTGCTCTTTACCACGGGCAGAGATGAGCAGCTATCGGGTGTGCATGTGTGACTGTGTGTGTGTGTGTGTGTGGTACCTGCCGAGCAGCTCAATAAAGAGATGCTTTGGGAAGGTTGTGGCACCTCACCACCGACACCCCGCTTCGCACCGCACCGTAACTATCGCGAGGTATCGGTGTCGCAGCTCTACGCAGAGAAACGCAATTGCAATTTTCAGGAAGCTGTTTCTATTTAGGATCAGGTTCCTTCGCTGCTTGCTTTGAGGCACATAAACCACTGGAGAACAGGCAGAAATGAAAGGAGCAAATCCTCTCAGTTCTGGGACTCCTCCCTTAACCTCAACGTGTGCAATGCAACTTCTGTCATTTCAGAAATGAAGGACTCCTAACTGCTAAGTGATACAAAGGATACAACTACAACTAGAGAATATGATTCATGAAGTATCCTGTATATTTTTAACTATTTAAAAATATTTTTGAAACTCTTCAAGCAGTTGTGGCATTTCTTTAACTGCCAAAATCACTGCTAGCTGTACATTCACTTCCAAAGGAATGCATAATCCTTCTACTGAAATACCTAGCCAATTCTGCAGTAAACAGCTCTGTTTTGTAGTCAGTCTGCAAGTACTTTAGCACAATGAAAGAGGCACCATTCTTTTTGTTTTCTTACTTCAATACCTCAGGGAGGTACCACTTCAGGGAGTTATGTATATCCTGGTGATAGTTCTTTCCCTTTCAAGTGTCTGTGAGAAGAGGTGTCACAGCAAAAGTGGTATGTGAATGGTAAAAGCCAAACTAGCAAAACTAACATTTTCTGAATGCACAGCATTTGAGCATCACGTGGGTATTTCGAGGTAGTCAGGTCCCCAGATTGAACACCTAACTGAGACCTTTACTTCCAGTTCCTGCTGACAGAGCAGCCCAAAGAAGCACTGACTGCAACAAGCTTCTGAGCCGTAGGCATGACTGAAGCTTACTTGACAAGATCACTTCCTAAGCCCAATGTGCCTGATGAGACTCAGTCACAGTGGAGTGTGACAACAATGCAGAGTGGTGGAGAAATAGGAAAGGTAGCTGAGTCACTATATTTACAAGTCACTAATCCACTCTGAGTATAATTACTTAAAAAGCCTATAGATTTGGACAAAATATTTGTTGGGGATTTTTTTTTTTTTTTATTCCCTAATCTTCCTGGGTTAATAGTGTCTGTTAAACCGAAATGGAGTTTTCTAATCAAAAATGCCAGAGGAGGAAAGGAATAGGTTTATTTTATGGTGTGGAAAAAATTTACTGAGCTAACTGGGTTAGCTGTTTCTGACAAAGATCCCTGAGGAACGTATAGCCACATAGATGTAGACAGTACATAGTATGAACTAGATTGCTCATACATATCTTCTAGTTCTGACACCAAATACCTCAAAGAAACAGCACCTAAACCTAAGATTTCGCTAAAAAATAAGACCATTTGCAAAGAAATATGTTTTAAAGTACATGATTACATGAGTTTTTAATGCAAGATAAAGTACAATTGCACCTGGGGGCCTTTAGGATATTTCAAATTTGTATGACTTTAAAATTACTATAGATCAGTTTGTGGGTTTTTTTGGACACATTATATTATTCAGCTCCTGGAGTCCTGGCTTTTTGCATTCCTTGTAACAAGTGTCTACTTGATATTCCTGCCAGAAACATTTGTTTTCTGCAAGAAGGGCCACGGAACACTTTTGGCTTGGCTTCAACCAACCCTTGGCATAAAACACCAGGATTCTGGGGAATATAGTAAGCGGGAGGTTAGGATGGAGTTACTGGGGAGCTGAACCTGAACAAAGTAACAGTAGGAAGAAAGAGGAAATTCAACATACATATTTATTTTTTACATACAATTTGAAAATAAAATATATAGTCCTCCTTTCATATTTTAATGTTGTGAGTCAAACTTTAGGGTACTTCTAATGGAAAGTTAGGGACAAGGGGCTTATTGATGCACTGGAGATGTAATGAATCTGGGGAGATGATGTGAAAAGAGAGATACAGTTCACTGGGTGAAATGACTGGGAGTTTTATGGGAAAAGTGGCAGATCTGAGGCAGGAAAAATGGGAACATGGAGTATTTCATTCCAGGTTATGCATGTCAAGAACTGCCTGGTCCTGCATGTGCCTTCTTTCCTGTTAGAAATGCAGTAGCTCAACATGGACTGAAGATTAGAAACTAGATGAAATTCAGTAATGAAAACAGTTGAATGGAGGAGTCAGAATCAATAGAAGAGTGCCTTGCTGGTAATCCAGAGGGCTGTCATAGGAAAAAAAATACCTAACAAGACAAAATGTTCCCTTGAGTTCTGAAACAGAAACTAGAAACCATAACACAAAGATTAATTCAAGAAAAATCCATGAGATAAGACTGATTCAACCTCTGAGGAACATCTCTTTCCTAATTGAGATCAGGATCATTGGCCCTGTGACCTGCTGGACATAAAATAGTCCTTGAGAACAGAAAAACAGCAATTGTGAATATTTTAGTTTTAGCTTACTGTTGTATTCCATAACATTATTTCATAATAAATAGACTTGTGTAATTGAAAAACAGCCTTACACAAAAAGGGAAACAATCTAGATACAAACATGTAGACAATAATCATAGAATCAGGATATTTTCTTTTAAATTATTATTAAAGGCAAAATAGTTTACATGTTTAATACTATCCTTCCTATTGGTATTGAATTCAGAAGGGAATTGTTAAAGGGATAACAAACAGAAAATGAAATTATAATGAGATGAGAAACCAAGGTGCAAAATTTGGAGGCAGACTATGACAGCTAGATAATTAACTTGGAATGTGCTATTTTCCATGTGCAGGGAAGAGTTATACATTTACTTAGGCAAGGCTGGATATACAGAGAAGAAAAGACCAACCTTGGCATCAGAAAGTTCCCAATAGTCAGGAGAGCACAATGAAGAGAGCAACAGGAGCATCTGGAAGAGAGTGTTTGGAAGAAGTAGCAAAGCAGTCTCAGCCAAAAGTTGGTAGTAAGTGGGCTGAGTGGAAACTACTGAACATGCAAATCAAGAGTGGGCTTTATGAGGAGGAAAGTCAACAGATAGCCTGTGTTTTACCTGTTTTTCTGTGGATTCTACACACTCAGGTAAATTGCTACAAAACACTTTGCTCTGAAGTGGTTGCTTTTGGTCACTTTCAATCAACCAGTGATCACAGTGGCAAGAGAGAAAAAGGGCTAGTTAGATTAAGAACTGCAGTAGGATCTACAGGCACCAGGGAGCTGCCACCTGGGGATCTAGGCCTTGTGCATCCATTTTTGATGTTCGACTCTAAAAGAAGTGCTAAAGATCAGGGCTCTCACTTCTCTGGACTGAAAGGGATAGAACTGCTTTTTTCACCCATAACTTTGAGAGAATGTGCCTGGCACACTGTAAGCATGGGAACTGTCTATACACTATAATGAAAAATATATTTTCTTTGTCCCTACTGGCAGGAGAGAAGTGCGAATATGCTGGAAACGGCGCTGGATACATTTATCATTGCTCCACTATGCAGAGGTAGGAGTCTTCCTTCTGAAATTCCCTTCCAACTTTGTATCAGATGCAAATACATCATGTACTTTGATCTCAAATATTGATAGAGGACTATTAGACTGTGATGGTTTCTGCAATCTCTACCATATTTGGACTCTGTTCTTTCGGATTTTATATCTACATGAGGAACAAGAAAACCCATTGTCTCCATTGGCCTATCAATGCAATGATAAACTGCATCTATTTATTTTTTTCAATCTGCTGTTATTCACGGGTTGTTCCAGAGGCGTATAGACTTTTAACTGTATAAATATTTCTTCAGCGAGAAGATTTCTGATTGTTATAGAGTGTTTCTTTCTCTGTTTTCTTTACAGTGAAGTATTTAATTGCTCTGCAAACAGAGAAACTAGAGTTAATCTTGTTTTGAAACCAGAGACCAGACAAAACAGTCAGAACTGGCACCAGTAACTGAACAATGTAATTGTCAAATGTGACACAATGCAATGATTGGGCATTATTAGATCACCAGCTTCCTGGCGCTAGAGGTAAAAATTGTGGCCAAAAGTGTCTGGTACATTTGGTCAGAAGAGGTTGGTGATCCCTCTTGTATTTTGGATCCCTATTATATTAACTGTGATCAGTGAATTTTACTGTTTAATTTTTCTCATTTCTTCTCTAGGGGCTGCATAGTCAGACAGTTTCTAAAGGAGTCTTCCCAACTGCTGTTTTACAATATTAGCACTTTTATCATTTACAGAGTATTTAGGAGAGATGTGTATTGGTCTTGCATGGCCTTTGGCCATGGCAGAGCTACAGAGGTGGCTTTTGTGAGAAGCTGCTGGAAGTTTCCTCCATGTCCAGCAGAGCCAATGCCAGCCGCCTCCAAGACTGATGTGCCACTGGCCAAGGCTGGGCCCATCACAAATGGTGGTAACACCTCTGGGATTAATGATTTAAGAAGAAGAGAAGTTACTGTGCAGTTGTAGTTGTGACTGGAGAAGAGTGAGAACATGTGAGAGGAGCAGCTCTGGAAACACCAAGGTCAGTGGAGAAGGAGGAGGAGGTGCTCCAGGCACTGGAGCTGAGTTTTCCCTGCAGCCCCAGGTGCAGACCATGGTGAAGAAGGATGTTCCCCAGCAGCCCATGGAGGACCACAGGGAGGCAGAGATCCACCTGCAGCCCATGGAGGAGATCCATGCTGGAGCAGGTGGATGCCTGAGAGGAGGCTGTGACCCCACAGGAGGCCTGTGCTGGAGCAGGCTCCCAGCAGGGACCTGCAGACCTGTGCAGAGAGGAGCCCATGCTGGGCTCCTACCATCCTACCAGGTTTCCTGGTAGGACTTCTGACACCCTGTGGGACCCATGTTGGATCAGCCTGTCCTTGAAGGACTGCACCCCATGGAAAAATCACCCAAGTTGCAGCAGTTAGTGAAGGGCTGTTGCTTGTGAGATGGACTCATGTCGGAGAAGTTCATGGAGAACTGTCTCCCATGGGAAGGACCCTATGCTGGAAGAGGGGAAGGACTCCTCTCCCTGAGCAGTGGAAGAAACCACAGCTAATGAACTGACTATAACCCCCATTCCCTGTCTCCCTGCACTGCTGGGAGTGGAGGTGGAGCTGGAAAGGAGGGAGGGGCATGGGGCAGAAAGTGTTTTTAGGTCTTATTTTACTTCTCATTATCCTGCTCAGATTTTGTTAGTAATAAATTCAATCAGTATCACTAATTCTAGCCTGTTTTGCCTGTGACAGTATTTGGTGAGTGATCTCTCCCTCATCTCAACTCATGAACCCTTTATTACATTTATTCTTCCCTGTGCAGCTGTGGAGTGGAGTGATAAAGAGGCTTTGGTGGGTGCCTGGCACCCAGCCAGCATTAAACCACTACGTGGTGTCATGTAACCTATGTTTGTTACCATTTTGGGAAGTACTTCCCTCTTAAATCAGATGTGGTAGCTTTCTGCAGATGTTGCATTTGAGACCGATGAGCTGGGTTGAAATCTCTGTTCTTATTAACACTGATTTGTTAATCTGGATAGTGGTGAAGTTTATCATCGTATGACTGAGGGTAAATGCATTGTGAAACTAAATAGATTAATTTTAATATCATAAAGTGCTTGTAATACAAATAACCTGCCACATTATGATTGAAATATATAGATGAAAAAATTTTGGCAGAAATATTTTTTATGTCTTTCAGCTTACTCTTCCCTTTCCATTTTGATGGTCAGCTATGTATTAGCAGGCAAACAAATAATCCTGAAAATACACTGTGTGCTTAAATTTAAATATACATATATATGAACTAGATTCTGACAAGAAATTTCAGCCTATTTTTAAATTTGGAGACTGAGAACAGTCCTGTTGACTTTCAGAGACCAAAATTGAGCACATGCATCAATCCTTGCACTTTCTTATACCTTCTGCTGAATAATCTAGTAATAGATTCTCAGATGGAGTTTCAGATTAAAGCACTGAACCGTGAGAACAGTCAGCTATTTCAGCTTGGCAACTTTTGGGCATAGAAATTTATTCCGTGCATCATCAATGCAAGAAGGAAGGTAGACAAGAAAGAAAAAAATTAATTAGGAAAAGAAAACTTTTAAGAAGATTTTCTAGTAGCAAGACTATCTCAAACAAAGTATGCAGAGAGTTTGCATGATGAAGGAATGAAATTATTTTATCTCATCTTATAGGGAAGAATAATAATTTACTACAGTATCTAGGTAAAGAAGAATGTAATGAAAAGGAGAAATTGCAGGTTGTGAATATAATACAATCAGATATTATTACATGAGGAAGCTCCTATCGTTAAGGTTGCACATAAGCTGTAAAAAATCCAAAAGAAAATTCCGAGAGCACCTATTTTTATGTTGTGTCATGGGCACAAGGCTCAGTGCTGTAGAAAGGTTGGGCTTACAAGGTCAGCAGGTCAGTGGTGGCCTCAGCCAGGGGACCAGGCTGGGAGAGCAGGGCAGGTTGGCAGACACTGACTCAGGCCATCCAAGGTTTTGGATCACAAGTCCACGGTGCCAGGGCAGGTCTCAGGTCAGGCTGGGGAGGTGTCGTCGCTGGCTCAGGGTCCTCATCAAGCATCTGAGGGCCAGGTGCCTGCAGTGCAGCTCAGGCAAGGAGCAAGGGCAGGGCTGCTGCTGAATCCCAGCTCCTGAGTGATGGGAAAGCCCAGCAGGCCTGCTGGTAGATTTCTCCCAGCCCAGCTGTGTTCCAGTGGCAGGACATGGCACTGACACAGGAACAGAGCTGGCTGTGGGTGTGGCAGCCAGACCCCCAGGGAGGTGGAGCAGCAGCCTCTTGAGAGTGATTTGGGAGCCTGGGTTAAATGCCCTCACACAGCAAAGCAGATTTAGTCTTTACTAAAAAACTTCTCTATAGACTTTGTTTTATGTGTAAACCCTTGATGCCACACAACTTTCTTAAATTTTATTTTATTTTATGGGTTTTTTTTTTTATTTATCTTGTATCAAACTAGTTCAGTTATTGATTTCTTTTACCATAAATAGCATTTAACATAAAAGAAATTTAGTTTAGACCAATAACCGAAGGTGATATTTCAATACCTCAAAGCTAAATGAATGTTTGGATTAAGTACTAGTGAAACCTTTCCCAATTTATGTCTATAAAACCCAGAGGCAAGGAAATGTCACAGCAGTCCTTGCCCAGTGAGGTCCTGTGAGTCTTTCAAAGATACTGTCACAGCAGTTGGCTTCTGACTGACCCACCATTTCAACCAAATATATCTTAAAATTTTTCCTGGAAGAGAAAAACAAGGCAACAAAAATACTTAGTTGACACAATTGCTTCCTTTTTCAGTTTTTTATCTCTCTCTGGATATAGATGTATATACCACACTAACCCTGATCTATCAGAGAAGGGGGGGTAGGATGAGGCTGTTGGTGAAATTCAAATGCGTTCTGAGTCCTGGCTGAAGGAAGGAAACGAAAATTGTGTAGTTTCCTTCCAGTGCTATGACAAACCAGCATTTTCCATTTAGTAAATTACTTTATTCACAAACAGTCAAAGTGGAATTTGTAATTTTTATAAAGGGGATGCTTTTTGTTGTATAATCTTTTCTTATTGCTGATGGCACACTGCCTCCTTGGTCTTTCTAATTTCACAATAGAAGACAGTAAATCCATTAGGTAGGCTGGCATTTAAATGTAGTAAAACAATCTAATTCCTTGCCATGAGAGTTTAAAATTCCACAAGCATATTTTACTCAGTTTAGCTCAAGTTTAGTCACAAATTCAATACTTCAACTGGGTATCCAGCAATATAACTTGACTAGTGTGTAGTGATTTTCATTTCAAGTCCCACTAACTTCATATCCTTAGTGATATTCTTTAGTTCCGTATTTAAAAATACAAACTTGGATTTATTTGTATTGCAGCAGAAATGAAGCATATTCAAATGTGATTTTCAGAGAACTGCTATACAGCTATATACATACAGCATTTGTCCTTCTGGTGACCCTTTCTTTTTGTGGTTGCAGTTTTGACAGGTGCTTTTGCTTCAGGCCACTCAGAGGCTCTACACTATTAACTGTGGTGACATTTTTCTCTCTTGAATTGTTCCAGGAAAAAAGCTGATGAGAAAGTTCGACTTTCCTTTTGTTTCACTGTGTGTCTTAAGGGCTTAATGTTAGTGCTGTGGTGACAACCAAAAAGTTAATATTTGCCCCTAATTTTTTCAGAGGGATACGTATCTTGGCACAGCTATTTCAATAGGTTACAAAACATTTGAGAATGTGTGTGTCAACATATGCAGAAATAACCAATAGTAAACAATCACAAACAGTGGGCTGGAATCACTGTTAGTATTAAGATCCTGATCTAGATCTGTAGCTCAAAGAAACAATCCATCTTCTTTTTATCAGTTTCACGGGACTCAAAATCAGTTTTTTACGCTATGGTTAAAGAAAGCTAGAGGACTCATGTTAGGGTCATTTGCAAAATAAATAAAACTGTTACCCATTTATTTGATCAGACATAACCCTTGCTTTAGTGCCTTAGGCAGCATTTCATGGAAGACTTTTACTACATTTAGAATTTTACCTTTATTTCTTTATTGTCTTTACTGATTTATTGCCTTTTTTTTCTTTGTCTTTGAGCAATCTCTTTTGTTATTCTGAACAGGCTAACAGCACTGGAAATACTGTAAATCAAAATGTTTGCCACATTCACTTGCATCCAATATGTCATAAAACTTCTGGTAGTAGCTGGAAGGTGAGGAAAAAATTGCCTGTTGAAAGGTTGATGTACTCTGGATTTCAGAATTGAAATTCTTTTTTTATGCTATTGGATATGGAGAGATTTTGCTCACATGAACAAATGAATTCATTAGTCAATACAAACACAAAACATAAAAATACCCAAGCATTCTTTTTCAAGTTACATACAGTTTTAAATCAACATAGATGGAATTTTTTTTTTTTTTTTTTGGCCTGATGTTATGGAGCTAGATCTTATTTGAGGTGTGCTTTTATTTGCATTAATCTCTCTAAATCATTAGTCAGTTTTTCTATTTAACACTTTTTAACTTTGAATAAATACATCTTTTTCCTTCTGTGTGAATACTTATGTGTGTGTATATATATATATATATATACACATATAGACATATAAGCTTGTGCTTGTATCCATTTTGTCTTATTTGTGTTATTATTATTAGGCATCCTACTGAGACTGCTGGTGCTGAATGATTTTGAATTTTTATTTTAGTACTATTCTGGCACTGAAAATAAGTTGCTTGAAACTTCTCTATGGAAAATGGATAATGTATAGAGAGGGTGTCTGGTTCAATGTTTACCTCATTAATCTGGCCCCAAGGAGGCCTGGATATGATTCTTTGCTCCACCGCAGGTATTTTATTTGACCCTTGGCAAATTGCTATGCCTCTGTATCTCCATTCTTCAAGCTGCCAAATGATTGAGGGTGTGTGTTTATCTCTCTTGGGAGGGGACAGGGTAGGTAAAGAATAGAAGCAAGGAGACAGATTTTGAGGATAAACGTTCAAACACAGCAATAATGGAATTATGAAAGACCCTGTGCCCCTGTCCTCCAAAAAAACCCCTAAGAAACCCCAAACAAAGCAAAGGCATAAAAAAAGAAAAGAAGAAGATAATCTATGTGAAATTACCTTCTATTTTTGCAGGCTGATGCTCCACTGTTGTCTGCCTTGTACTCTTAATGGGGATAATGCAACTGAAAAAATGTTATCACTCCATTTATATGGGAATATCATATCTGTGAAAGGAATATAAAAAGCCAGATACTAATTCTGAGTCTGTTTTAGATACCATAACGTCATGACTTTAGGATGAACCTCATTAAAACTTTGGTTTTATCCTCCCCATGCTTTCCTGAAATTTGAATTGAGTGGGACGTGCTGGACTGATATGAATCACTCATAATTTCTGTGTTAAACTGGTATGTCTGGATATATTGAACAAACCTCCTCCTAGAAATCACAGGGGTTCCATATGAGCCTTGTTAAGGAGCCCTAAAGACAAAAAAGGCATGCTGCATTACAGGCCACTGAAAGGAGGTTTATCATCATATTAAATTTATTTTCTATACTTTTTATATAGACACTTTTGAGAAGCAATCTGCATCTGTCAAAACCTACTAAAAGGCAGGGGACGGTGTTTTAAATGAGTCTTCCTGTGACAATATAGGTAGTTATTTCATGCTCATATTATGCTATATTGATCCAGTATGTCACTTGTTAATATAGGTATGACCCATTATACCTTTATTTATGTATTTCAGATAATGCTTTCCTCTGTGCCAAACAAAACTTTATCCATATTAGGAACTCATGATAATGTCTCCAAAATATCTTGGAGGATGTGACCAGTCACCTGCTCTGACAGAGCAATGTTTTACTTGAACCAGTATTTTTAAAACACTATGCCCAAAGAAAAGTTCCTGAATCTGTATTTAAGCACTTAAATAAATAAGACCTTGTTTACAGAGACACTGATAACATATTCTGTGCACTGGAGCTGTGCTGTTCACATATGTATTAAAGCAGTAGACAAAGCCAAGGCAGAGAAGAAGTCTTTGATTACAAAAATCTTTGAATTTTTTCTTTTTGATGTTTTCTGTGTCTGGTTTTTCTTTTTGGATGTTTTCTCTGTGTAATAGATAAATTTTTTTAATCTTTTCATCCTGATCATTCTCAAAATTATTTTCATCAAAACATATGAAGAAGGAAATCTGTTTCTATTCTATGTTATTACCTGAAATTGCTTTTTTAAAAATAAACTCCTTTATATAAGGCTTTTATTTTAAATTAAGGTCTTACATTAGAAATGCAGTGACAGAAATGTCATTTACAGCAACAAGGAAAAAAGAATGTCATAACTTAAGTAGACCTCAATGCTTAAGAAGGAAATAATTTAACTTACCTGTGTCACCCTTGCCTTTCTCATTGGAAGAACAGGCTTTAACTTGATGAAATCATAAAATTTGTAGGTTAATAGCAAGAAAACTGGCAAGTTCTTATAACAAAAGGTAAAAATGATTAAGTCAGTAGGCTCTTGGATATTAAAGAGATTAATAGACTTTTTAATGGCTGTATGAATTAATTTGCATGAATGATACCTGGAACCTGGAGAAGAATGAAAAGCTCTTAATGCCAGCATAAATGATCTGTATTCTCTTAAATGATCATACATTGAAAAACAAAAGGGAAAATCCTCTGATGCAAATGTCACCTTTACTGAAATTCCCAAGTTCATAGAAAGTCTAATTAAGGTGCTGGCCAAGACAGCACAGCTAATGATTTTCTAAAAGGTCTCATCATTCTTTGAGCGATCACAGGATGATTAAGCAAGGTTGTTTTAAAACAAATAGTCATTCTTCAGATTTTGTACTTGATTCTGGTGCCACTGTGCTTGCTAATTATAAAGACTCTATTGCATCTTATTTGCAATCTTGAAAACATATAAGAGTTTCAACATCATAGCATTTAGCTTTTCCCAGATTATCTAGATATCTAATTCAGCATGTGCTCAAAGATCACCCCATGTCTTTTGTCACGGTAAGGCACCTACTTCATCAATTCACACACAGAGAGTGTTGACCCCTTTGGAGTTTCAAGGAGCTCTTTGTACTTTCAGTCATCTAGTAAGATGTTATGCTAATATTGTGATCCACAGGAGATCTTCTTCATTGTCATCTTCACTTGTCATAAGGAGAGAGATGGTTTGAAGACTGTCACCTGAATACGGGGTGTCTCTCCCTCCTTCCCCTCCCTTTTGAGAAGAGGTCCATACGTGACCTGAGGAAGTGCAGAATAATCTCTGGGTGCTGGCTATGCTCCTCCCTGGCTGCTGCAAAAATTCACCCTGTCCTGGCCAGAACCAAGACAAGTGTGAAGGATTCAGAGAGAGTTAATGAAAGTCACCACCTTCAGTGAAGAAGGTGTTACTTGGCTTAAGAGAAAAGAGGTTGTTGAAGAGAACCAGCTCATCATTTCAAACAAGTAGTGAGGTCACCTAATGAGAGATGCCTAGAAGATAGGCTCCCACTATGGTTTTTCATACTGCAGTTTATGGAGGACAAAGACAAGTTCCAGGGGCAGGTTTTTCTCAACTCAAATATAGTGTTCAGACCAGCTGATTATTCTAAATGGCACCCAGTCCCAACATTCCCTCAGAATCTTCAGCTTCACATAGATTCCACAGTGAGCTATTTTATTGGTTTGATCAGTCCCAGAGGTTTCAGTGAGATAAACTTTTTAAAAGACCCGCAAGGAACCTCACAGTTGTCAACAGAAGAGGTCAAATTATACATGCCCAGGCATAATATTATGAAAGACAAATTCAAAAATTTTCAATGAAGAAAAATTGATACTGAGGGAATATGGCAGAGAGTAGTTTGAAATAGGACTGATTAAAAAATGAGTAAAGATGTCAGAAGTTAACAGATTAACAGTAGTATTATTCAGACAGGTATGAGATCTATTTGCACAATTTTTCCCCTGAATTTTATAGCAGGATCAGGTTTCCAGCTCACACTTCTACTAAGACATAAAATCTGACCATAAATATTGATAACTACAGGCTAAAATTGCAATAGGCACTGCAAACTTTTACAGCCACAAGTATGTTTTGAAATAAAAGGTTTAGTTATAGTGAATATTCTGTTCCTAAGTAAGGGTCTGGCACAGACAGATGACAGGTTGTCATCATGAAAACACTAGTTTTTCATATTTCAGTGTTTTTGAAGCAATATTAAATGGATGGGAAAATATTTTTATGTTTTCTAGTGCCAGATATGCTTTTTTACAAGTCCTCATCTGGCAGCTTATATTTTGGGCCATTTTCAGTCTTCTGTAATAAAAGAATTACAAGAAAAGAATTTTCTACAATAGGGCTTTGTGAATTCCAATTGTTTAATGTCAAGTTTTTGCTTCTGTGGCTAACTTATCTGTCTTAACCAAATGAGCTTATTTGCTTTTTTTTCTTTTTTTAATTACACTTATCAGGAAAAAAACATACTTTTATTATTTTTTGTTGAAAACACTGAAGACATTTAAACTGAATATTTTAAAATCTGCTGAAAATGATCAGGGGAAAAAGAACCCTTGCAGTTTTGAACATATTTGAATGATACTCAGTGGGAAATGCCACTCAGTGACTTGTGTTGCCCTTCCTATTTTCTGGCCAGAATTAGTAAATATACTTCTTAATCACGACTTCTTTCTGATGAAGAAAGAAGCCAAGACCAGAAAATCTTAAGAAAATGAACAAGAACAGTCTTAATCTCAATCCCCAGAGTATGTAGTAGTCACATTTGAAAATAACTTGAGATTTAGGTTAAGTTATTGCAATATATTTTGAATTTAAAAGCATTGTATTGGAGGAAGAATTATGTTTGATATTCAATGCTATTAATATTTCTGTGTCATGAAATATTGCCAATTTTCAGGCAGATCTCATGTGAACTTGTTTTAAACTTTGTTGCCAGAATTTACCTGCCTGTGACCTTGAAATTCAGTTTTGCAAGTTAACTTTGTCATTGAAATGGTTGTGAAAATCATCACAACTCGAGCATGTCTTTTCCTGATGGTTTTTTTTTCTCCTTATTTTATGAATGCTCATAAAACACTCAGTTATCTTTTTTTTTTTTTCCAGTAGACAAATTACAGTATTAATTTTTCTGGTTTCATAAAATGTATACATTTTTGAATCTTAAAATTGAATCAAGGAGTTTTAGAAGATTAAAAATGGTCTTTAATTATAAAGAGGATTGTTATAGATGAATAATTATACTTCTCTGCATTACCTCCATACTTGGTGTTAAATTCAAGCATCTCTTCCTAGACATTGGCATATGTCTGAAAATTCCCTGATTTACCTAGGTGCCTTCCCCTAGGATACTTTTCTAGGTCAAAAGACTGAGAAAATCAGCTTTTTACCATTCTCTGCCCATCTTTTATTTTATTAGACTGCATTCTGGCAGCAGATGCATTAACGGAATTCAAATACAGTTGATACATAGATTGAACTAACAGACTCATAAAAGGCACTTTTACAGTACTCTGATATCTGACCCAGTGTTATATAAAGGTCAGGCAAACTGGATGGCTTTTATGGAGCTCATTATTTAATCTTAATATTAAAGAGAACTTAGCATAGAAGACTCTAATGAAGATTTGTAATTAAATGGGAACATCATTCTTAACCTGATTATAATTGCAGGGTTTTAGAGCCCTTTTCCAGAAATCAGTCTCTTGTTGATTTAATGCAAGGAGTTTTATAAAAAGCATGTCTTAGACTGTTTGCAAATCAGTTATTAAATGTATTATATGATTTTTTTAATCTATAGTGTTTTTTTAGAAAATGTAGCCTCACTGAAAAAATGTTAAGTACTTCCCAAACCATGGTTTAAAGCAGTCAGAAAAGGAATGAAAGGAGTCAAAATAGATAATTGAATTATAATGTCTCATACTCAGATTTTATCCTCCAGTCAAATGTGATTTTAAAAAATACAAAGTATGCAACCATCCTCACTGTGCTTATAAATCTGCAGTCTCCTTTAATACACCTCCACAGCATTTCAAGTCAGCTTTATGTGAAGGGAGTTCAACTGTCATATTAGCTCAAGTATAAGTCACTCTCTACAGTACAATGGCCCTGAATCTGATTAATCTGAATGCTCTTTTTAGCAAACTAGATCATAATAGCTCCCTTGGTGCCATTAATATCTAACTCTTCTAAGATCATGATATCTCAAAGATACTTGGTTCGCGGATTATACATCCATTAGGCTGAAACATTTCCATTGTGGTCATGCATTTATCATGACTTCACCAAGCAGAATATGGCACAGAGTTCACACTGAATCAGACTGATTACAAAAGAAAAAAATCCATTACAAATCAGTTGAAATCAGCTAATAATATAATGAAAGCTGAAATAGTTTCAGATTTTCTTTTAAATCAAGAGTGGCAGCTTGGAGTATGTTTTGGATGTTTCTGGCATGATGCAGTTATGTAAGCATTTCCCTTTTTCTATTCTTTGTGTGCCTGTTTGCTTTTTATTTTCTGTTTTGGTAGTTCTGGATGGATGTCAGGTAAAGTTACAATTCTCCAAAGTAATCTGTCACCTTTTCTTATTTTTTGCTTCACTTCAACCATGTATTCTTCTCCTAAAAGTTTTACAAATATACAACTCCAAATCCACACAGATAATGTAGATTCCAAGAAAAATCTGTCGTGACTGATAGTCTAAAATATCCCAATTTGGTACATCACAGTAGTACTGTAAATGAGCCTGCATTGTAAATGTACCATGATATTTAAAGTTACTAGTGTGTTTTGGATAATGAAAATTGGATTTTGAGATGTGTAGCAATTTTCTCCATTAAGAATTTGGACATTTTAATTTTGAAGTGTTAGATTTTGTGCATGAAGTCCCATCCCACAGAATCACAGACTCATTCAAGTTGAAAGGGACTTCTTGACATCTAGTTCAATCCCTTCTCAGGTTGGGCGAACTAGACAAGATTGTCTAGGACCATTTCCAGTTGGGTTTTGAATATCTCCATGAAGAGAGAATCCACAGTCTCTCTGAGAAACCAATTCCAGTGTTTGACCACCCTCACATTAAAAAAGTAATCTCTTGTGTGCAGGTGGAGTCTGTGCCCATTTCCTCTTGTGCTGCCAACAGGCACTGCAGGGAATAGTCTGGTCACTCTTCCTTCCCTCCCAGCAATAGATTTTTAAAATCCCTCTGAATCTCCACATCTGAAGCTTGATCAGGCATAGTCCCAGGCCTCAGCGTCTCCTATAAGGGGTGTTCCAGTCCCTTAATTGTCTTTGTAGCTCTTTGCTGGACTAACTTTAGTATATCCATGTCTTTCTTGTATGGGAAAGTCCAGAACTGGGCCCAGAACTTCAGGTATGGTCCCACCAGTGCTCTCTGGAAACAAAGGAACACCTTCCCTTAGCCTGTAATGTAGTCCAGGATGATTTGGGCCTTCTTTGATGTGAGGCATTGCTGGCATATGTTTGACTTGGTGCCCACCAGGATGCCAAGGTCCTTTTCTAGGGAGTTGCTTTCTGTCTGGACAGCCCTAAATATGTACTGGAACATGGGATTGTTGCTTCCCAAGTGAGCACTTTGCATTTTCCTTTGACGAACTTCATGAGGTTCCTGTCTGCCCAATTTTCCAGCCTGTGGCATATCAATCACACCTCCCAGTTTTGTGACACATGAAAGACTGCTGTCATTGTGGCATGCCCCCTAACATAAATCATAGAATCATTAAGGTTGGAAAAAACCTCCAAGATCATTGAGTCCAATTCAAATCATTGATGAGGAGTTTAAATAGAACTAGACAGAGACCTGTGTGCACCACCAGAGCCTGGACCTTTTGCCTCTGATCACCACCTCCTGGGCACAGCCATTCAGTTTCCCATATTGTCTTGGCGTGGGGATATGGAGCTGCAGCAACCTCATTTCCTGCAGGTTACTGGATCTGGAAATCCCTAACAAAACAGAAGAGAATAGTTGTTGTCGCTATTCTAACTTAACTGAAAAAATCTGGAGAATGCTGAACTTTTAAAAGTTTTTGTGAGTTTTAGACTTAGCAATGCTAACACCCTGATAACAGATATGTGCTGCTTATTGACATAACATTGGGTTCTGCAATGAAACTATAAAACACCTTGATGAGGGTTTAGAAGGATGCTTGAAACATAATCCTATCATGACTTTGAAAGGTTACATTGAAGTATAATAAACACTTGGCAAGAACAGCCAAGATTTACAGTTCCAGATATCCACAGTAACTTTGAAGCCTTTGTGACAATGACCCAAGAACTAAAGGCAATCTGCAAGGATCCCAATGTCACTCAAATGTTTTTTAACTTGGGAAGCAAGAAATTATATAAAAAACCCGCACTCAAACCAGCCAACAAAACAGTAAAACAAAACCCCACAAAATACAGCAAAAGATAACATAAAAAGTATGTAACATTTTTAAGACTTAATACCATAACCTGGAACCTCAACAGCACTTAAAATGGTTTTGACTTACAGTGCTAACAAAGTAGAATATGGTTTGCAATTCCACTGTCTTTTGCAGCAATAGCTTGAAGCATGTGTTTGGTTTCAGAAAAAGCAAACAAACACAGCAGTTTTGCAAAAGGAGAGAGAAAAGAAAGATGGTGGCCAAGCTAGATTTTTCAAAGTGCTTACAAAATCAGTATTGAAGTACACTGTGACAGATGAATATAACTACACTTAAAAAAATTCAGTATTTGCATCATTCTTCTGTTAAGTGCCATAAAATATTAACGGAATCATCTGTAATGAGTTGATAAATGAGGACTGCTGTTTTAAATTGAAGCACTGAGTAAAAATTAGGCCTTTGTCAAACCCCCTTAACATTAAAATGAAGTTCCTTTAACCTTGAAAATTGGCAGCTATGAGGAATCCTAAAAGTCTGTAGTGTCATTACAGATTTCATTAAAAGGCATCTCAGAGGGTTGCCCGATGCAACAGTAATGGCTGTGAGAGAGCTGAGCTTTGTCTTCAGAATTTCTGACAAGTCTGAACCTGAAATACTAGACTTTATTAATGAAATGGTACTACACAAGAAGAGCAAGTGCCACTGCTTATAAACAGTTGAAATTTATCCTTGTTGAAAAGGTGAAACAAAATAGGATCTGTAAGCTTCTTTAGATAACTATGATAATCTTCTTAGGCTCTGTTGCATAACAGCCAATTTTTAAATCTTGTATAATTATTCAAAAATGTAAATTAAAAATAAAAAATTGTGATAATTTTATTTTAATTATAACAATAATTATGTTCTTAACTCGTAATCGTATTGTCTTCTTTGTTGAGGAACTTAAAATTCTTTCTCTGTCCAGACTCCACTGTGAGAGCTTCTTGCCAGGTTTCAGTAGTGTAAGCTGTTATGATCCAATTAGTATCAAGGTTCTTTAGAAATTCCTTTGCCCAAATTAAGGTGCAAACAAGAACATATGCCAGTGGCAATAATATGGATTTAATTATATAGTAGATATGAGAGAAAAAGCATATGGATTTTATTGTATAGTAAATGTGAGAGAAAGAGAAAAGAAAAGGAGTAGAAAATAGGTGGGGGGGACAGAAAGAGTGACAGGGACAGAATAAGGAAAATATCACCACTCCGTGGATCCCAATGATGTTCCATCGATCCTCTCCAGCTGCTCTCCTTGCTGGTGAAGGTTCTTCCCAAAGGCACAGAATCCCATGGGTTTATATCCCCTGGGATTAAACCAGGGGATATGTCCAGCCATGTCCCCTGGGGAGGGGACAGTCCCTTACAGCAGACTCTGGGTCTGTTCCATCACCTGCATCCCTGTGGTGCAAGGCCCAGCACTTTGGGGGGTCTCTGATGGATTGTGACTCCCCCTCAGCTGCCTCTCACATGAGAGTCCTGTGGATGTGCCCTGTGGGGTTGGGGTGCCACAGCTGGGCTGGTTTTTGTAAGGGAGGATGGGTGTTCAGTGCCTCTGGCCAGAGGTTACACCACACACCCAAAACCTCCTCCTCCCCCCTTGGCTGGGGGGAGTCTGTGTGAACCTGGCTTCTGTGAGCTGTGCTCTGCCCCCACCCCAAAATTGGCTCCTGTGAGCTGTGCTCTGCCCCCACCCCAAACCTGGCTCCTGTGAGCTGTGCTCTCCTCTCGCCCCAAACCTGGCCGCTGTGAGCTGTGCTCTCCCCCACCCCAAACTCAGCCAGGGATGCTCCTCAGCACAGCTGGTGGCTTTGGCCTTTGGTGGATGCAAACCTTTCCCACCACCTGAGATGATTGAACAATTGTTTCCCTTTATCTAATCAGCAGTTAGACTTTCAGTCCAAAGTTCCAGTCTTAAGGGAGGCTTCTTGGTTGTAGCTTCTTTATAATGAGCAGAACTTTATATCAATGTTTGAGGCATGAACTATTTTCAGTCTCTGACATAAGCTTAGCCCTTTGATGTGGCTTCAAACATCCAGGTTTCTAATAGCAGGCAGAGCAATCAGAGAGCAGCAGAGCACAGGAAGAGGAGACAGGAAAATTGGTGATCACACCTACGGGATCATGCCCTGTGTCTTTTGGTGGAGTGGTTATTACTAGTGTCAAGGGTCAAATATGAAAACCATCCAAGAAGGATTTATCATGCTTAAACCTGCTTAACCTAAGGAAAAGAGGAGACCTGGGAGATGCGGCTCTGCTGAGCTCTGTTGGCCTGTTCCCCATCTGAGAACTCATGAGTTACCTGGCGGATGAGTTGCTGAGGGTCCTGTAAGGGTACATAGAAGGTGAGTTTGTCTAATTCCCTAAGGTTATCTAGTCAAAGAAAACCAATTAATTGTAAAGGGCATAATAAGTAAGGAGGCAAATGATAAACAAAAAATGTAGAGTGACACAAACCTGGTAGGCGAGGGTTAGCAGAGGCGACGCCAGGGACTTGGGCTGAGAAGGGGGGCTGGCATCAGGGCAACTGATTCTCAGGTCATAAAGTCTGTCTACTTCATATGTTTGCATATGAAGTTCTAGGTGCACATCTCAACTGATGTTGAAAAAAAAAGGAAGATTTCATATTGAAGACAGATAGCTTTAAATAGATTTATTTTTAAATGCATGCAACAAATAAAAAAAAATACTAATTCTGTATTATAACAATTATATAATTTCTCTGTACCTTTGGGCAGTTTCTAGTTTCAAGGTGTTTGAGGCAATTTATCACAGAAATATCCTTTACAGCTGGAAGGGAATCGTTACAAAATGTAAGAGCTCTTTGAGACCTCACCCATAAGAAAGTTTTCAGATAGTGTTCACAGCCTTTAAAACATGTCCATAGGTTAGTTGTCAGAATAACCAGAGGAGAATACCTAGAGATGGGACCAGGCATGCACAGACCTGGTCTCAGTACCAGGCAGTGAAAACGGCAATACTCTCCTTTTCAAATCCTTGTATGACTTCATCTTTGGGGCTTTTGTATTTATCTTTTAGCCTTAAGAAATTCCACCTTTACTTCAGAGCAGCGAGAATCCTTAGTCTTTACTGCTTTATTTAGTCACAAAAGTATTTCTGCACTAAAATTGTTGTGTTGTTTGTCAGTCTCTGGAGAGAGAAAGTGAGCAAGATTTAGAAATAAATTTCTCTTTTAATATTCATGATGTTGACCATTTCTTTTAGTCAGACCAGTGGGGACACTATAATGACTTATGGTTTTAGCAATTTGGATATAGCATTTATTAAAAGCTGTATTTAAAGTTCCCTGTGGGACAGTCACTCTTACTCTCCGATTTTATTATTAGGATTTGCATTTATAAGGATTTTACCACATGAAAGGAGTTTCACTTGATTGAACAGTTGATTGTTTTAGAGCTTAAGCTCACTTTTCAGCTGAAAAAGGACTACCAACCAACTTTCTTGTACATCTGTATTCTCAATTTTCTTTCTCGTGTTTTTGTCAAATGTAAATGAGTAGCACTGATCTAGAAAATAACTCGGCATTTTGAAATAAAACTACTGCAAGAGTTTTGATTTTGGACTGGATAGTTCATGCTCATGTTCATGTTCAAATGCTCCATTATTTGTAAAGCTTGAGATAAGGTTACTTTCCTGTTCACACAAACTATTAGACATTTTAGATCTAATTGTATTTCACAAATAAAACTCTTACTGAGCTCTGCACAGGGAGAAGCAACTGCTTCTTCCATAAAGGTGGAACTACACTGCAATTTCTTACTTTCTATCGCCAACATTTCATTTTTTCTCTTTTTCTCATCAAATGCTGATATGTATATTTTCAAGCACTATGTAAACTATACTGTGAGCTTTGTTCAGGTAGTTCTTCTGTTTATAAGTTAATGTTAACTGTGTTATTAGACTGCAGCAGAGAAAATCTGTGATTAAATTAGTAAGCTGGGTGTTGCAATACAAAAGGATCTGAAGGCAAAACCATTGTTGTTGAAAACCTGACATCCACACTGCTTGGGAGCTTTACTGCAGATTTTTCCCTAATCCAATACTCTGCAGTGGGTATCCATTATTAACTCTACTCCCAAGAGTCAACTTCCTGCTTTTTTATCAGAAAAGTAAACGAATTTACAAGGAGATGATTGAAAAAAATGCCTCAAAAGCTCAATCCCTGATCTGCTAGCTTGCTGTAAATTAAATTTATTTCTATTTATTAGAAAAACCTATACTATTATGAAGTCTGAAATGTGATTTGCACAAAATACCCTAAAATTTGTGAGACCAGAGCCTCAATCCATGTTTTTACTCTCATTGTTTCACTAGGTTTTCAATGGGCGTCTAAGAAATAGACCTTTTCCCTCTCTTCCACCCATTCTTCCTGTTCCAGGGACAGTTTTTAAAAAGGCAAATAAGGAATTAGAGAACATAAGAAACTGTCTTGTAAGGATGACTTCTCTTTACATTAAGATGGCCTAATGAATCTGACCTATACCCCAGAAAACTATGTCTTAGGTAGACTGATGAAGACCCACTAATCCAGAGGATACCTGCAAAGCTGGGCTCCGTCACCCACTGCATTTATCCACAGTAAGAGAATGTAATTGGAAACCCCTCACAGAATCCATGAGGAAAGGAAGAGCAATTATGTAGAGTCATTTAATAAAAAACAAATGAGTCTGCTCTTGACCTTCATGTAGCAAGAAAGGGACTGTGTCACAACTGCGATTTAGTACAGTAGTGTCTTGCAGAAACTAACACAGATTACAGCAGAACATAATTCCACATGAGAAGATGTGTAACTGGAAAAATTATTCAGTATTAGATAGCAATTGCTGCATAAGCTGCAGGAAGGGAGAGAGAGACAGGTTAATGAAGAATTTCAGAAAGTAAATGCTTGTGAGATAGTACTCTCTTAAAAGAGAGGACGTTCCAGAGTGTCCTGTTTAAGATGATGTAGTAGTATTTCCATACTTTCTAGGGGGAGAGTAATTTTGTCTCTGTGGGTTGACTTTATATCTCTCCTTCTATTGGTTCAAAAAGAAGTTACCTGTAGGGCTTCCTTGTTCACTCTGGGGGAAAAAGGAATGAAGAAAAATTTTAAATTACTTTTCCCCCCTTTTTATTCTGGGCATAAACACACTGTGTCGCAACTTCTATTCCTTCAACTAGTGGAAACAACTGAGAGAAAACTGGAGAAAAGGAATGAAACAGGTTTCCAGGCAAATTGATTGACTGTGTTTTCCTTCAAAGGAGCTATCAGATCCCAGCTACAGGATGAGTCAGTCGAATACTTGCCAAGCACTATTTAGCTCACATAATCATACACTTTTGTTTTCCTCTACAAGATTTGTAGCTTTTAGTTACCTCTCTATAAGCTACATATGTGAGATGTGTATTTAGGGTAAGTTGGATGAGTAACCAGTCTATGAAGGTTATCAGACTGGTTATAATCAGAGGAATACCCTGAGTTATCACAGTGATGTGACATTGTTTTCTCTTTCTGCCTACCATGTTTGGAAAATAAACATTTTTCAGCTATTTAGGAACAGCTCTTTTAGGTTACTTGCAGACAGTTTCTTCCCCTTTTCCCTTGCTGTCAGACAGTCTGGGCCATTGATGTGGAAAGGAGTTCAATTTCAGCAGTTTTGTCCTCTTGCCAAGGAAGAGGGGGAATTGTTCACCCTAAGCCCTGATACAGCAGCAGAGACTGTGGGAACTCCAAGGAGCCTTGTAGACGGGCTGAACAAGAAGTTAGAAGGATGCTTACAGTGTGCTGTTGCTCTTTGTGCTGCAGTACAAGAATGAGGTGACAAACTGCTGAAGGCAAAGGCGAAGTTTGGCAGCCCTGGCAGACTCTGGGAGTGTAGCAGTGGCTGCTGGAAGAGCTGTTCCTGAAGGCCTCCAGAGCCCAAGTGCTTCAAGGCAATGCAACCTTTTCACAGGATAGGCCAGATACTAAACTTTTTCAACTGTCCCACAAAACATCACCTAGAGCATCACTCAGCTCGTTCACCTCTTAGCACAGACTAATCACACTCTTTTTTATGCAAGTAGCATCTGCAGTAACCAGCTTAGTTTGGAATTGCATATATTTCAGCGTTGGTAAATTTGGAAAACATTTTGTCCAGGTTTAATCTCCAAGCTTCTGCAGCTGACTGTGTTTCAGAAAACAACCTGCTTCTTTAAAGCACTTTGAAAAAGCTGTTGTCTGAGAATGACTGGTAATAAAAGTGCAGTGGATATAAAAAGGCACCATAAATCATAGGTGTTCAAGTAATAAATTACTATACTGAGCAATCAGCTCCCTAAGAACTTAATATTCCCAGTTTATACCGTGAGAATAAAATCTCTAAATTATTAAGTCCTTGAAATATGAGTTTGTGTTTTCTTCTTTCCTACAATACATTTGAGACAAATCTAACACCAGGCAACATGGGTTAACATGTGTATTTCTCAGGATGGAAGATCAAACAAACTACAAGAAAAAAAAGAAAAACCCTAAACCAAAGCCAATACAGGGGCTTTGATTGATAGGAAAATAGCCAAGTGGTGACAGTGAATGAAAGAGATGATGGGAGAGAGAAAAGACTCCAAGAAAAATAAATATGAAAGCCACATAATTATTTGTCATCAAACCTGTCATTGCTTTAGAGTTGGTCTGTTTATTCTAGATTCCTTGTGTTACAAACACTACTTTGATGCCTGCATCAGGCTCTCATTGGAGAGTGTCCTGGCCATCATCACCAGCACTTCTTGGGTGAAGTCACACCTTGTAGGGTCCAAAACTCAACCACAAGCGACAGGGTGCAGCACTTCTACCAGAAACAGTTCCATAAGAAATTAATATTCTGAAATGTTATATTGTATTTCCACAGTATAACTCCTCAGTATGACACTATAGTCCTGTATTGCCCAATTCAATATAGAAAGGGAAAGATGCAAGGCATAGAATGCAAAAGTACTAAGAATTTTTTAAGTTCACAGAATGACTATTCTGCATTATCACAGAACTGCATCTATAAATTACTCAGTTAATCTACTAGATATCACATCTATTGTATAAATTACCCATCTTTTATCTCTTTTTACTGTTTTTCCATTTGGCCATTATTCCTATTTCTGATATTTTACCTTTACAATTTTCAAACTTGTTTGACCTTTTATACATTGCTTAAAGAATTGTGAAATCATACCATATTATCCCCGAAAGAATTGAATTTCATGTTCCTTTATTGAACGGTTTACATTTAACTCACCCAGAAATGCTTTTATCACCTGAAAAAGTAAGAAAAATGAAACTGAACTACACCTCCTGCACAGGCGTTTTCCCTTTAAAATGATATCTCATGTTAGTGTAGCTACTGTAGCAATGGCATTTCTTATTTTGCAGTGAGAAGACTGGAAAAGCAATTTGATCAGCAGCAAGGGTGCTTGGGAGATGGGTGTCATCAATTCAGACCTACACCAATTAAATAGACATCATGCTTAACATAGTGTTTGTAGATATTTTAAAGCCATCATACTGAATGCCATAAGAATAGCCTGCCTATTTCCACTGTCCATTACCCTTGTATGATGAAGTTTAATTAGGTGACGATAATAATTTTAAGATGTACATTAAAGTCCAAATGTTTCTGTGAAGCTCAGGGCCATATATTCAAGAAAAAGAAGGCCTGAGAAGTATAAAAATAGGAAGAAACCTAATTGCCCTTGTTTCTTCCTTCTGGTCTCTTACCTTGACAGTATGGTTTTGGCAAAGGAGACTCAGATTCAGCCTGTTCAGGCTGCCTGATGCTTTACAGAGCAAACTCATACATTAACTTTGCTAAACTTAGATTTAAATCCAGGTTGAAATCTTCCACAATTTGAATGATCAGTTCAGAACCTAGCATTTTAGAAGCGGTTCCACAAAAACTCTTTTTTTTAGAAGCAGTTCCACAGAAACCCCATTTGGGGATTTTTTAAGTATGTTATTAGGAACGAGAATGTTGCTTTGATTGTTAAATTATTCTTACTTATTTCATTGAAATCTTTAGTGACTCCAGTGTGTTTGGATGTGACAGAGGAAACTGAATGCCATGCACTCTTGGATGGGGTTTCTGCTGAGTAGGAGAAAATGTGCCTGCATATGACCAACATGCTCAGACCAGACTTCTCAACATGTGTAAGTCAAGATCTTTAGAGATACCATTTGCATGAAGCCCACATCATTTTTCCACATCTACCCAAAGAACAAGCTCTATAGGCATATGTGGCTGCCATCTTCCTCACAGAGGTACCTTGGTGCTTTTTGGTGACTGAAAAGTTATTTTCTGTGGCTGCTACCACTGGGCTAAAGGAATGAGGATTAGGAGATGATCTCACTCTTGGCATCCTTACCCTGCAGGCAGAGTCAATGAGATAAAAATTAGACAAAGGCTATTTCTTCAGATTGTATAGTTGAGAACTTTGTATCATAAAGCTGAAATTTTGAAAATGGAGTGTTATTCCTTAAAATTATTACTTTTCCAGAGTTACTTATAATCCTTTCTCCCATATATTAATTTTAATGCAATATGTCTTTGCACAATGGCCATGATATGAACTAGTCCTGCTCAGACAGGACTTCTCTGGTATCAGGAAGGAAGTCTTTATCTAACAGGTTATTAGAGGATTTGGGCTCAGATTTAGAAATGCAATAATGTTGCAGATTTGAGAAATATTTAATACAGGGCAGAGTACTCATCGTGAGATCAAAAGCTGTATAAGCTATGTATGAGAGTTTTTTCTGACATAGTTTACATTTCTCTCTCTATGTCTACTTTACACCTTCAAGCACATATGTCTTTTATTAATTTTCAGTAATTATGTCTATATCTGTCTAGCCCTGGTAACAATTCTGTACTTCTATATTCTCTACGTACTTTATTTTCTTATCATTGTTTGTTGCACGGGAATGAAGTCAGAAATGAGAAAGCTAACATAAGCTTATTAGTTTTTCCAATTTACTAAATAATTTTTTTCTGGTGTGATCAGAAGTTAGAATACATCTTGGTATGAGCAGTGGCATGGCACAGGCTTTTTTTTTTAATGGCAAGAATATCTCTCTTTTTTTTTTTCTTTTATTTTTCATTTAATATATTTTCTAGTTCTTGGCAATAGGTCTAGGTAGTTGAGCCAATGATTTTTTTGTACACAAGTTTCTTCAGTCTCTCCTAGGTTTGCAAAATATTCCTCTTTATTTCACTCTATTTTTAGATAATCTTTTTAGGGTCAAGACTGGATAGGAATAAGATTACTGAAAATTTGAAGAAGTGCTACTTTCATTCTGCAGAACAACCTGCAATTGTTTGAGGAAGATGGAAGGTGACAAGGACCAGTTCTTATCAAAAGAAAACTCTCAAAATCGTTGTGCCTACTACAGAACACAACACCCATCTTTGTTTACTGCTTTTCAAAAATGAGCATCACATAAGGCCACACATTTCAGAAGAAATACTAATACTTTCATAAATACAGATATAGATGAGATGGGTAAATAAACTTTTACTCTAAGTGCTGATGCAAGTTTGAGATTCAAGCAGAGACTTTAAATATTTTATTTTCATTTACTCAAAAGGACACAATAGGACCCAAGTTATGATTGAAAACAGAAGGATATTTTTTTACATTAGGCCCCTGCAGTTTGGTGAAGTCAGCTTACAGTACAGGGCTTCTAAAAATCTTTATTGCAGTAGCAACAGCTCCATGCATAATGGTGGTTTACACTTGAATAAAGAATAATTGCAGATAATGGGTCTGTCAGCATGAATGGATTAGGGGTCTCAGCAGTGGTTCCATCACCACAGTGAAAATACTAATTTAAAATCTCGTTTCCTTTCCTTTGACCTTATGCCTCATTACTTTAATGGCATTAAGAGTTAATTTCTTGCAAAGTAGTTTATTTATTTATTTATTTATCTATTTATTGTATTACTTTTCTTGGTACATAACACTGCATTTTTTACAAAGGAGCTTTATGTCTCATATGGCATTTGGCATTTTATGGTTTAGTTCTAGGAAAGCTGTCTGCTTTTTTGCCAGTTTGAGGGCTGGCCGTGAGCAGATGGTGGAAGATTTGGGTACTCACTGAAATGAAGGAATACAAAGACTGACATCTAGACAACCTCTTCACAGGAAGAGATTCCTGCTCTCACCTTTTTGTAGTTTGCCTCTTTTATAGGAACACATCATGAATTGCACTTTTCTAATGACTATTCCACAATGTATTCAATTTGTTATTTATAAATACAATGTGCATATTATCTCATTGCAGAAGAATTCTATTTTTGCACTCCTATTTAAAAATATGAACTACTAATCATGCTTTTAGTTTCATGTATTGTTGCCATCTGAAGACTTTTGCATAAAAATGAAGAAGTTAAAGTACACTCACAGAGACAGGATATTCCACAGCACATCCTGTGAGTCCAATTAATGAGTCTTTATAGAGGAGAGGAGAGTTCAAGCCAAGTTTTTTTACCCTCTCGTAGTAAAAGATGTAGCATTTCCTGCTTTGCCTCAGCTGCTGCTCTCTAATTTACCTTCCCAGCAGATTTGCGTGACTGAGTAGTGCTGGTGAGGGGTCTCTGCCACAAGGTAAAGAAAATGTGGGAGGAGGTCAGAGCAACATCAGAGATAAGGAGAAAGAGCAGATGGGTCTCCTCTGAGACCCTGCAGCGTCAAGAGTCTGCACCCCCAGCCACAGTGAAGGAGAAGATGATAGTCTGTGCTTAGTGGGTTGGAAAATGGACACTCCCACAATGGCCAAGGCTGGGAGCTGGTGGCCCCAGGAGGATGGCTCCTGCTCCACCTGCAGATTTGCAGCTGCACAATGGCACCAGACAGGGAGCTGGGAGCTGTATCCAGGGAAGCGTCAGAGCCAGCTGAGACTGAGCCCTGCAACAGCACCTTGATCTGGTTATAAGGTTTAATTTGAATTAATTCAAATAGATTGTTCATAAAACAAATTTCTGACAGTTTTCTGACATATAGGAACTTCAGAAAAAATGATCAGATTATAAAATAGTTAAATGAATATTTGATCAGAAAAGGAAGTTTGATGGTTTATCTTTTTAGCTCAGTTAACATAGTTAAATTTATTTTCCTAATATTAGAATCTGTATTAAATTTAGAGAGGTTTTTTAGCTGAGTATGAACTAAAATATACTGAATGAAATTAAATCTAAGCAAAGTCAAAGAAAATGGCGATGTAACTCCCTGCTTGTAATAAAACACAGTGAGCCAAAACAAGCATGAGAATTAAAAAGTCCTTAAAGAAAAGGACATTGAACATTTTATTGATCATTTTAATGGCTTATCTGATTCTAAAGTTATGAAGTAAGAAATTTCATTGAAAGAAATATCTCTGACTCTTATTAATTCTTCCCTAATCCCAGACAGTATTTGTCTCAGTCTTTTAGAGGTCCTAAACAAAAGGCTTCTTCCTCTGTATATTTATTCTTCTGTTACTCTCTCAGTAGGAAAGAAGAGACACAGAAAAACAACAAATGAAAAAGGCAGCAGCAAAGAACTATAGGAATGAAGGAAGCCAGGCCAGAGCAGAAAAAAATTGAATCAAATTTCCAGTCAATGAAATGAAATGGAAAAGAGACCTAAGGAAAAGTGAATAACCACAGGCAAAATTGTGCTGCCCTTGGTGAAGTCAACCAAAGCTGCTTCTTAGAACATGATGAATGCTTAAGAACTGCAGGAATCAGTCAACAGATTGTTGGAACACTTGAAACAAAGCTCATGGAGGGAAGAGAAAGAAAAAAAAAACTTAAGGAGATTGAAGGAAGCCCTAGGGGAACTTGAGGAAAGATATGTCTAGAGAGACAATCAGTAAAAGACAAAAACAGAGAGAGACAGGCCAGATTCTCAGCAGAGGATGACAATTTAACCCATCTCATGGACTGTCAGACCATGTTGAATAGTGGTAAATAAATTATAGAATCATGGCAAAAGGTAAAATATATTAAATTTAACATTAGTAGCAGGGTAAAAACTATACAAAAAACTATACAACTAATCTGGAGTATTATTTCAGGCCACATATTAGGGGAATTACATTCCTTTTCTGGTATAAAACAATAACAGGTTGACATTTTTAGTTTTTTTTCTAAATATTAATTAAAATTTTTGCTGTGAAAGTATCAGAAAAAAAATTAAATACTGTTTTTTTAAAATTTATTTCTGATTTACAGGTATGGTTTCTGTCCTCTTTACCTGGTATTTCTATCAGTGACATTTGCTGCATTACATCTGTTGCTATGTGATAATTTGCTAAGGCCACATACTCAGTGGTCTTTTTGTAAACATCCTTGTATTTTTCATCAGTCATTAGGTAAGATTAGGTGGAATTGTAAATTACTGTTTAATTTTGCAAATCAGTGTGATTCTACTAAATCCAATGGCTTCACTTGGATCCATTGCACACCTGTTATTCCAAGGATGATGTATATTAGATATTACTCGGTTTGTAAGTTTTCTTGAGAGAAAGCCATATAATAAAAACATTCTTTAACAGTAGCTATGAAAGAGGAAAAATTATCTTAAATGAGCAAATGTCTATTGTGGGTTTTAATGGGATTATGAAAAAATTGTAACAAACTATCCCAAGTATCCTTACAGACAGGTTCAAATATGATTTTGGAATCTAAATGGATTATGGTTATGATACAAAATTTGAGGGTGTTCTGAAATCCATTCAAACAAGTAATAAAACCATCATCCAATCATTTTGATACCTTGCACTAAACATTTTTGTATAAGGACTGCTTAGTCATGATTTGTTGAATCCCAGAACCTCTGACAGTCACTGACTTATCTAGGCAAGAGTAAATATGCATCTCACTTCAGGAACGCAAACATGGCAATGATGCTATAACTTACTATGTCAAAGGTGCAGTGCTACTTACCTCATTCCTACCAGGAATTTCTGGCTTTTGACAACAGCTCTGAACTGAATTTTGGAATTTAAGATACCAGAAGCAACTGAACTGATTTTTGTTTTAGAGATCAAGACT
Source organism: Erpornis zantholeuca (assembly GCA_013400515.1). Lineage (NCBI taxonomy): Eukaryota > Metazoa > Chordata > Aves > Passeriformes > Timaliidae > Erpornis > Erpornis zantholeuca. Next base: position 22,340 of record VZTN01014957.1, on the reverse strand, counting down.
TAATTAATCAGTTAGTTGGGATAAATTAGCAGTAAGTAACTCATGATCATGAAGAAATATTCCACATTGTGTGTGTGTGTGTTACTCATGGAGAGACTGTTGGATGACAAATGTTATTGTAGAGTGGTAGCTTGGTTGTTAGGTTGGCATTCATGTGACAGTGCTGAGGTTTCAATTATCTACTTGCATCAATCAATCTTTTAGTTTCCAACACTGTTGCCTGCAGTAATGTCACAGCTTTTCTGTCAGACAGGAGAACTTTGCGGGAAATGTTATTCATTACAGCTGCAAATCTGTCACTGCGCCTGGCATGGCTTGTTAATGACAACATTTATTTCAAAGAGTCGTGTTTCGCTTTGTTGCTGGAGAGTTGATTTTGTGATCACACAAAATATAATGAAATGCCAAGAAGATGAAGTGAATGAAGTTTGCCAAAAATGCCGCTAAAGTGTTTCAGATCTTCTAAAACAAAAAAATGCACACACAAACACACTCTTTATATTTTGTTGAAAACATTTAATCACTTACTAGGAATGTGAACACGGGCAGCGGAAAAATGTTGGTTAAAATACAGTAAGTAGAGCAGCAAGCACAAAGAGCAAATTTGAGCTTCATTTGGCTTCTCCAATCCAGTACTTTTCTAGTACTGGCAAGAAAAAGGCATTTCAATCAGTCTTTTAAAGCAAATAAACAAATACAGCATCCAGCTCATCTACTGATAATATTGAGATGTCATCGTTCTCCCTCATCTCTCAAAGTACTGGAACATCTTTCATGTGAAGAGAGGCTGAGACAGCTGGGGCTGTTCAGCCTGGAGATGAAAAGACTTGGGGAAAGTAGATAAATCCCTGATGGAAGGGAATGAAGAAGAGGGAGCTAGACACTTCTTGGTAATGCCCACTGACAGGATTGGGCACTGGGCACAAATAACAACAGCAACTAAAACCAAACAGAAAATATCACTGGAACCCAAAACCCCACTTCTTTACCATGAGTGTGATAAAATGCTGGAGCAGGTTCTCCAGAGACATCATGGAGTTCCCATTCATGTAGATACTCAAAAGTGGAGTTTAAACTTATAGAATAATTCCTGTACACCCTTGCCTAGGTGACCATCCATGGGCAGGGAGGGTTGGAGCAGAAAACCTCAAACCTCAATTGTTCTGTGATTTATGCAAGCTATTCACATACTATGTTTCAAAACACAGATTAATGTAGTCAATACATGCTCACTGTGAAACAGTACACTAGCAGAGCGTGGATATAGAGGGGCATATTAATTGAATGAATGAGGAAGAGGGGATTATCAGCAAATTGGTGATTATATCAGTTTTATGTATGTCCTAGTGCTATAGCAAGGGCATACTTCCTGCTATTCCTCACAGTGCTCGTTTTATAATACCTCTGTTAAATAGGTAGGAGGATATTTCTCATGAGGCAGGAACTTGTCAAGTACTCTAAGAACAAACTTCAGACTTATACACTCAAAATATGGCCTTGCTCCTTGCCTTTATTATTTTAAATATATGTCTACTCATCTATTGCATATTCCCCTCAAAAGACCACAAAACTCATGAAAAAATTAAAAAAAAAAAGCCCACAGATTAAAAAAAATTAAAAATTAAAGTACAAAGTTTTAGCTGCAAATATCTTTGGAAATTTTTTCTCAACACTGTAATGTTAATGAAGTTCAATAAGAAGTAAATGATCTGAGATTTACGAAATAGGACAGTTAGTAAAATCTCAGGATATGAGTAACTGCAGGAGATTTTGTTTCTGATTCTTTGTCATAGCCAGTAAAAGAAGCCATTTGACTCTAGAAATAAACTTTCTATTACATTATGTTAGATTGGACTCATTCTATTTCTCTGTGCAAAGCTGTTCTGTGGAGAGGAATCAATAAAATATAACTGGAATTTATGCTAGGTCTTGCCCTATGCCTCTACAAAAATGTGTAAGGGCATCAGTGATAATAAATTTTATACATGAGTACAAGAAATATGAAAATATTTCTATTCCCTGTATGTAGAAGGGAATTCTTTAAATCTTCTCTACACAGGATAAGAGAATCAAATCAAACCAGTAAAAATTCCTATTAATTATCTCACTTCTTAATTTCCTTCATCTCCCTGATACTTCGAAGCAGTTTAATGTGTAATATTATTGATGTTTGTCATCTGAGATTGTTGTTTTGTGAGCTTTTGAGTTCTTAAAGCAGTCCTTGTTAAATAAATAAATAAATAAATAAATATTTATTAAAAATGGACAAGCTGAATAATTGTTGCTTGTTAGTTTACTAGGAGATAAACATGAACTTTAGACATGCTGATTCTAAGCCATCAAGCAATGATTAAAGAGTAATACTCTTCATTATTCAGGGAGAATATTAAAGACTTTCCTGAATTACAATTAGAATTCTTGAAAAAAAACATAAGGAAATGTAATTTTCTGTGTCTTTTCTCTGAAATAAAATTTTGTAGGAAGTGGGAGAATTACAGAAGGATGGCCTGTTGTATTCAGCCTCAGAATTCAGCAAACACATAATTTAGAATTTAAAAAATGCTCATTCTATAAATAAATATAGCCTACATTTAAAGTAAAGGTAATGGTAATCCAGATATAAACCAAAACTTTGTGAATGATACAGAGCATGATACATGAATGATACATAAGAGCATGCTCATTTTCCAGTACAAGAAATACAGAATACTCCTACATAGAATATTGACTTTGAGCATTTTTACATTTTTATTGGGGTGTATGGTTAATTTTATAAAGCCTATTTGAGAGGCAATATTGCTTCTAATAAATAATCAGATTATACAGTACTTAATCTTAAATGAGAGACTGCATAATCAAGATGACTAAAACAGACCAGCTGAAAACATTGGAACTGATTTTTATCTCAAGTCTCATTTTGTTTCCTTTGGAAAGTTCCGTTTTACATGGAGCTTTTTAAAGGACTGTAAATAAGGATTATACAAACCTTTTGTTTCAGTAGCAGAATTGCTTCATAGTCTCTTAAACACCTTTTCCTTGCATTTCTGAGAGGGAGATGATTGGTGGCCGTAAATTAAACCCTGTTAAATCAGTAACCATGTCCTATGCTTTAAGGTCCTCTCATGAGATACAGAAGGAGACTTCTTGCACAGTAAAGCAATACATTTAGACAATTAAAAATTTCACTACTGCAAGGCATGGGTCATGTGATCTCTACATCAGGAAACAGGGAGAAGGGGCATGTAAGCACTAAGAGTGTTGTTAAATACAGTCTGTCCTCTAATTTGATTGACCACCTTCAGGCCAGACTGGCAGCCAGCCTTCACAGAGAAAAAAGACATACTATGGCCATGCCAGACACCTAGGAAAATACATAATCTTGTCCATTTTTCCAGCTTTACCTCCTCTTTCCTTATACTCAGAACAGCCAAACTACTTCAACGTATTGGCTAACTTCTCCTTTTTCCTAATGTCCTTGTACTCCATGTCATTTCCCAAGGAATGGGCAGGATTGATCCCTCCTTGGATTTTTAAAATGCTTTTTTTAACAAGTTGGTGTTTTGTGCCCTTTACTAAATTGCCCATTTCTCTAGGAAATTTATTACAAATTGATTTCACATCTTGTGGCTGAGCTTGCCCCCTTGTTCAAAGCTGAATCACTGCTCAAATGAGTTCTCCCATTCACTACTAGAAAATGCTAAAGGCATTCTGATCACTCAGATGACTTAGACACTGGTTTTAAAGTGCTTTGCTAATTCTTAGGGTATTTTTTAGACCTGTTTTTTCTTTAAAAAGGAAGAGATCTGTTCTCGAAGAACAGATTTGTATTTGCAGATCTATGAACCAATATGGATTTATTCCCCAGAAAATAAAAACTCATCCAGCATATCACTTTCACTCTGGGTTGCAGTGCTGCCAACTTAAGCTCCATTTCCACTTTTGTAACGTGTTTAAATGCTAACCCAAAAACTTGAAGTTGTATTTCCCTTTGTGATTGCAAAGACCGTACTTAGCAAGCTGACAAACAACTTTCCTGTTCCAGCACAAATACATATGAATAAACAATTTGCTAGCCTGTTAGCAATTTTTGTCAATTCCTAGTGAAAGCTGTGGTTCTTATTTCTAAGAAATGTATCAGGATGACAAATCTGTTTCTAGTTTTTCTATTTCTGGTGTACACAATTTTCTTTTTTTTGGCATATTAGCCCAAGAAAGGTCATCTTCTAAGGGGTCACTTTTTTGTCTAACCTGACTTTGTGCATAGCATAAACATGACAGTATGGTTAATTTTTCACTGTGGGGGAATGAGTTGCTCCACTCAAACGAAAGTACAGATAAAATGGAAATGAAAGAAAACAGCACACAGCTTATGTATGTCGCTTTGGTCTGCCTGGTCTTATTATCTCCACAAAACGTGAGTAGCTCTACAATTGTGTTCAAGTATGCCTCTGGTTTAGAAAATCTGCCCTTAAAGTATTCCGGGCTTCTCTGCAGATTGTTGTAGGTGACCTGTATAGCACATTTCCTCAGTAAGTTTTTCCATGCTCTTCATTTTTCCTCAATCCTATGAACACCCTTTTTCTGTCCCATATATACTTTTTATGGCCTGGAAGAGTACCCAAACTATCTTTTCTTTAAGATGTTGCCTACCTGCCAATACAGCCATTTTTCTACCTCGGTGTTATACCCCTGTAGAAGAAAGATGTTATTCACCTGTATGTAGATCCTTTATAGGTTAACTCCCTTTTGGGAGCACCTATTCTGCAATCTGCTGCTGCACCACAGCTTCGTTTCTGAAGGTCACAGAATCCCTTCTCAGTCCAAGAGTCTTTGGGTTTATATGTCTGTCCCAAGGATCCTCTCAGAGTTTTCCTCTAAAGAGAGCGAACAAGCAGAGAGACGTCAGGTGGTGCAGTTAGTGGAGGGATCCTCTATTCTGTGACCATATTCAGTGACCCTACTTTGACTATCCAGCCACCTGTATGTGTTAGTTGGCTGGAGGGTATTTCCAGAGTCGCACACAACTGCTCCAAGGTTTTGTTTATAGATTACATTATGCATGATTATGTCATGTAATATGCTATAATTTTCACGAATTGTGTTATGGAGCATGCATTTAGCTTGTTATTGACCATCTTTATCTAGACTATCAAACGTGGTTGATGTGACAATCTAATAGCTGTGATCTTGTTTTCTGTGTATTGCAGCTTTCCATTTCTGAGAGCTTGTTGTCACTGTGTTTTGAGCCACTCTAAATACAAGAGAAAGTCTCATTAAAAAAAAAAAAAAAAGAGAAAGAGAGCTAAATTAGAAGAACTGGAGTGGAAAAGTATAACTGCTCCTTGCAAATGGAGAGTTTACTAAGAATTCCCACTACAAAAATAAGAGCTATATAGACCTAGAATTGGCCACGGAAAACAAAAGAAATGCTGTGTAGATCATAGGAGTGCAATGTACTTTTTCCAGATGGTTAAATCATATTCCCATTTTTCTCTATGAAAATGGGCTTGCTCTTAGAAAATGCTGTTCACTGTAAGAAAGAATCTTAGGTCTAGTGAAGTTTTTTCATATGTTCAAACTTGTTATGCATAAGTATCCCACTAAATCACACAAGCTTTACTGAAAGCACAAGACAATGAAATACCAGTATGAAACCATCTTCCTCAGTTTTTTTTTTTAATAAGAATTAATTTAATTTAATAGATTCTAATGGTGAACCATTAAGTTCCTTGAGCATGATTTCATTAATATCACCCAGATCACTGAAATTTCTTGATTTGATCTCTGAAATACTTAATATCTTTTATTTTAAAAAATGGTCTGAATAAAATAATCTTTCATGAAAATATTCCTCTTTTCATGCCATGCTTCCAACATGCATAGCGTTCTTACTATTTGAGGAAAGAAATGCTCTTGTTACCAATCTGAATTTCTCTTGTTTCAAATTGTGGACATGATATGTTTATATAGCAGGTATGAGAAGCAGGAAAAGAAGTAGACAATGATTTCCTCACCCCCATCTCTATAGATATATAGACAATAAAAACCAGCTGTTAAGTCAGTATTTGAAAAATGAAATAACCATGACTCCTCTCCAGCTATTCTGGCTTTTCTGTATTTTTTTTCTAAAACTCCAGCTTTTGAACAACCATATTTAGTTATCAACATCAAATCTGAAGGTGAGCAAAAGACCAGACATGATGTCAGAAATGGAAATTGTATAACTTAATTTCTCTGATTTGTGATTCTGCCTATGTGTTCTCGTGCTGAATTCATCTTTTAGATTTTACTCTTTGAATTTTGTCTCTTGATGAGAAAAATTGAAATTACTCAGAAACCTTTAAGTTAGTAATCTTATTCCTAATTATATGACCCCACATTTCTTATATTGATACATATGCTTAGTAAGAAATTTATTAAGAAACCTCTGTTGTTCAGTACCAGTGGCCTGGCTTTATTACGTACAACCATAAATGTTATTGTTTGCCAACCTGACCACAAACAAGTGTATAGTTTCTCTCAGATAATTAAAAAACCAGTTATAATTAAGAATCAATCTTTCCATAAAAGTTATAAACTTTCTATCCTTTACATTTATTTTTAGAGATGTGCTGGCCTGATTTTATTTCATTTACTCCTTAATCTATGCTCCATTACTTTTATATTATATTAATTTTGGGCACCAAGTAAAATTACACAGTTTCTGCGGCATATTAAATTAAAACTAGTGCTTTTATCAGTCTCTTTAGAAATCTAAAAAAAACTCCCCATATTATGTTATTTTGACAAGATCTGATTGATATCAATTAAATTATTATCCTACTTTAGTTTTTAAATTAATTGAGCTTCATACCAATTGTTCCATCCTTCGCCTATAAATGATGCTATGATGACAGGATTATAATTACTTGAGTCACTATGTAGCCTTTTAAAATATTGGAAGAAAATTAGCTTACTTCTACTTCTCTGGAATTTCCTCAGTATTCCAAGATTTATTATGATTTTATATTAGTTTCCAAGGATCTCACCATTCAGCTCTTTCAAAATCTCAGTTGTAAAAGTTTAAGTTAATTATCCAGTATTTGGGGGTGGGGAAGCATATCTATCTGCCTTAGGGAGTCCTTAAACTTTCCAAGAGTCCTTGCATTTCAAAAATCCTGTGCCTTACTTATGTATTTTTCCATTGGGGCTTTATTTTTAGATCTATTTCCATAATACTGGTGGTTAGCAAATAATTTCCTGATAAGCCAGCCTTGCCTTTTAATTTCCAATTTTCTCCTTAATTTAGAATTTCAACTTAATTTAGTGCAGTTCTTAGCCGTAAATCAGGGTGTTGGTGCATAATTCCGCTCTAATGTACCTCATTGTTCCCAGGGCTGTGGCTGCTGTGATGAGTGCTCCAAGTCAATAGCCATAAGGCTAAGGGTTTTGTGGGCTCTGCTTGTGAAACTTCACTGAATGCCCCAGCAGTTTGATGTAGCTCTTCTTCTATTGCCTTCGTTTCCCTCCACAGCTGAAAAATTAGTTGAGCCTCTAAAGCTGTTGGTTGTCCACAATGTATGGTATGTCCATAAAAATATATTGGCCAAGAATAGGGTTCATTTTTTGCAGCAACCATTAGGGGGCAGGGCCTGGAGCCTTGTTGGTGTGGCCAAGATCCTAATCTTACCTCTCTCTCACCTCCTGGAAGAAAAGACATTATTTTCCAGTCATGGAGAAGTGCAGTGTGTTGAGGGTCTATCTGTCATAGTTTTTTCATTGTCCTGGTCTCGGTGAGCATTTTCCATGTAAACCACCCTCTCTTTGTAAATTTTTGTTATTGGCAATTTTGCTGTTATTGTTCATTTTCTTATCTCATTGCTGTTTCCAGTAAATTGTTTTTATCTCAACCTGTGACCTCTGCTTTTTGTCTCTCACCAGAGGGGACAGGGGCATGGTTTGTGGTTTTCTTTTAAGTGGGAGTTATATTGGGGAAACCATTCCTAAACCATTGCATTCACACAAGAGGGAATCCATGTATTCATTGCCACTTTTTTCTGTTCTCCTCTTATTTCTTAGTGGTGGTGATGCACAGAAGGGAAGACTCAAAACACAGGAGCCATAGCATGTGGGTAAATATTCCATGGAGTGACTATATTGGCTGTACATCAGGAAAAATAAATGAGCTCTTCAGAGTGATCTACATTGTCAGAAAAATTTTTGGTTAACCATCACTGGTAATTATAGTGTTAATCAAAATTTGCCCAGGGTTTAATTTTCAGGAAATGCAAAGTGAAATAAATAATAAAACAAGCATTTTCTTGTAAATGGAAGAGAACCACAAGAAGTGTGTTCTGTAAAATTATTGTAGAATCATAGAATCACAGAATGCTTTGTGTTGAAAGGGACCATAAAGATCATCTAGTTCTGGCCCTCCCTTCCATGGGCAGGGACACCTTCCACCAGAGCAGGTTGATCCAGGTCCTATTCAAACAACGTAAAAAGAATTAGCATTACTTTTTTTGGGTGAGGATGTATTTGCTAATATCTTAAATTTTATTTTATTTATGTGTTGTTATGTGGAGATGATATTTTCAGAGCTATTTTAGATGTAAAACACAATCATGGAAAATCCCAGTTGATATATTTTATTTTTCTTATTCCTGGTTATATATGTGCAAATCCTGAAATTTCTATTGTGCATGGCATATGCTATTACAGCTTCTATTTTCAGTAGTAGTATTTTATCCTTTGAGGTTGAAATGTAGCAGAAAGCTCATCAGTCCAAAAAAGGAAGCGAGATTGTTTAACAAAGTTCTGTCTGTACCTGTTCTGTCTCAGATGATGCCTTTTCTGTGGCATATCTGACTGTCACTGTATTTCATGATATTTCAGACTAAAAGAACACCCAACGCTGTCACTACAAGGTACTTCTTCTCCCTTTGCATTGCATCAAATAGGTGTGGTGGGAAAAAGCCCCACAGTGCTCAAAGACTCCTAGTGCTGCACTGCACTCCCCGCAATGAAGTGCCAGCTGGATCAACCATTCTGTGATGTTAGTGTCTCTGGAACAGTGGAACAGATTTGTAGATAACCCTGGATCCCTTCCTGCCCCACATCTTGCCTGTTTAGAAATTTAGGTGTAAACCTTCAGTTTAGAGACTATTGGTCCCTATAAACCAATATTCAATATTCAATTTCCTTAACTGTGCTTTTATGCAGTGGATATGAAACATTTATGATTTTTTGGGACAGAAAATGTTTATATGACTTGTTTGGTATAGATACAGATATTTCAAAATCTGAAATTAGTTTTCTTGGAGACACTAAGAAGAAAAATTTTTGTTTGTTTTTTGTACTACTGGACAATAGTGAGAACAAATGTAACAAAACCTAACATTAAATATTTTGTTGTGGGTAATGAGAAATGTTCCTCTGGAATACATTGGGAGGTGAGAGATGAACCAACAAAAGAGTCAAAAATGTAAAAAAGGGTAGACTTATTTTTCCTGTTCTTATTTAAGACCACCTCAAGCTAACCAGTTAGTACATCTTAGCTTGTTCTGAAAAAAAATATTTTTTCAGAATAAGAGAGATGTGGGCAAGTCTTTTGAATGTAGGCAGCTGAGATGTATGATTCAGCTTAGAACTGGGGGCTTCCACGGAGTATTAAATGTCCTGTGCATTTGTGCTTTGCCCCTGAAAAGAGCATAACAATTGTCAAGATCAGCCCGAAGACAGAACGCAGCTTCCCCTCCCTAAGGGGAATCTCTGTAGGGCAACCCCTCCCTGTTTGACCACAGGTAAATGAAAGACCTGAGGCCTGATCCAAGCAAAGCACACACCAAGCCTGATAAAAATACCCCAGGACAGGCTTTAAATCAAACCTTTCATCTCCAGATGGATATGCAGGCTCCATTCATCAGCACTAAAATCCATTTGAAAAAGAAAGTAAATGTTGATTTCCATTAGGTAAGGAAAACATTCTGGTGGTGTCAACCTTGACAACATCAGTGTTGCCACATGGGGCTGTTGAGATGTATTACATTCCCCTCAGCTTGAATTAGACATGAGTGAATCAAATAAGGTGTAATTAATAGTGTTGCCAGTAAAATTTGTTCTAGTGAAGAACTGATATTGAAAAAACTTTATTTCTATTTTTTTTCTCCTTTTTTTTTTTCCTATACTGGAAAGTATCTAAGCTGATACCTTGATCTGAAAATTTAATATACAAAAGGAAAGATGGGAATTTTCCTTGGTCTGTTCTCTTAGATGTGTATAACTAAAGAAACACCATTGAAACTGAAACAGCTGGAATCTTGTTAATTCTTTGAACTTGCAAGAAGAAATTTTCTCCCAAGCCTCTAAGTTACACATTGTAATTTCTGAAATTGCCAGGAAAAAGAAAAAGAACACGATCTCATTTACTGCAAAGATGTCAATATGCTTTTCTCATTTTTATTTTCATTCTTATTAGAGAAATTACACTTTCAAAATATAATATTTGTTTTCTTGACAAGTGCTGAGGGCACAATCTGACTGCCTAACAGGTTTTGAGAAAACCTAAACATGGCAGGATTTTTGTACGTATATGTGTATATATATGTATATATGAGATTTCACATTTTCTTTACAGTCTCTCACGTACAATTGTTTAACGTGATGACAAATTTTTCTAAAGATTATTTTTCTAAAACAAGTTGATCTACTTAAAGTAATATGCTGCTGCCATTGATTTTATTTGTTTAATAATAATTGCATCTTTTATTGCATATTTTGCACAAGAAAATAGAACATATTTTGAAGAAAAATGAAGTCAAAGTTGTTCTGGAAAATGTGTACATGGATTTAATGATATTCTTTACTGATCAAGAGGCAAGTTCTACAAGTAAGAAGTAGTTAGAGTGTTACAGTGCAGTTCCTGTAGTTGATCCTGTCTGAGAAGAATGAAGGGATAACGAAGACAAGCAATAGACACAGAACCTTTTGCTTTGTCAACATGCATTAGCTGCAGTGGTGAAACGTGATGTAACACAAGAGGAATAAAAAATTGCTGTCCAAGCACAAGGCAATGTTGTCCGTCCCAAAGGCATCTAACTGCCTGTGGGTCTGCCCTGTGTAACTCCCAGAGAAGGATTAGCAGAGAAATAATGGAGTGCTCTTTATGGGTAAGTGCATTATATACATGTAAGGGGAGAAGGTGGAATACAAATAAGCGTGTTCCTTCTTCCCATCACCTGCTGTCAGCAAAAAAGTTTTGGCAAAGGGGATGTTTACTGTGATTTAGCAGCATCAGGAAGTAGGGATTGACCTGATTATAGCAGCAACTCTCAGGCTTCAGCACTTCTGTTAATCATGTAAAAGCCTAAAGATGACTTGGGAACTAAATTTAAGCTTCAGGGTTTGAAAGCTCTGACTGGAGAGTGCCTTAGCTGCAGGAGGGGCACTGAGCATGTGAGCTGAGGGGGAGCAAGCACCAGACCTAGCACTCAGAGCCAAGCCTTCTGTCTGGGGCTGGGATACCTACAGCTCCTGCCAGCTGCCTGTCTGTGTGACCCTCTCCTCACCAAAGTAGCAGCACTGTCATGTGAGCTCCAGTGCAAAATGGCTCTTTTTAATAACTGTGTATCCATTTTATCCATGTGCCTTTCTTCTTCTTTCCAGTTACACAGGCCAGTGCTTGAATATGCTTTCAGCCTGGTTGTCAGGTATACACTGGTATATCACCATATTCCCTCAAACATTCCTCAAACATTAAGGTAATTACTGCATTCTCAGGTAGGTGTTACTAGGGAGCATAAATAGGAGAAAATGTGTTGAGAAAAGGATTATTTAAACATAGGTCTGCCTGTGCTGGGGCAGAGCTGAGGTAATCATGGCTCAACACTATTTTGTGCAGTGCTTGAACAATGAAACATTCGCTTACCTTGGAGTTTATGATGTGACTGTGACATTAGAAATGTACAATTACATTACTATAATAGCATCATTTTTACAATGGCTTTTAACCTCTGATTTCGTTCTAGCATGAGATATTTGTGTCTACAACCTCCACATTGAATTTTATGTACAGAGAACAAGGCATTTTCAGAGAGAAGCTCTTGGATTAATTTTCTACCTGTTCAGACAGTGAGAGAAATTTAACTACTTTTTTTAACCCCTTGAGCTTTTAACCATTTATTATAATGGTATCAGATGAGCTTGGAATATTTGCTTGAAACAAAGCCACTTTATTTTTCTGGCGAAAGGAGTTTCCAGTTAATCACTTTTGCTGATCTACACCCCAGTCTATTTAGACTTATGACCTTAGTCATTTTGACCTGAGCAGAATATTGTACAAGTAATTATTGTCCACATGGTATGAATCACCAATTTGTAAGCATTTTTGAGCTGTCACCTAAAGATGGCAATAATTCAGGACTGTGTGACTGCTGCTGCCCACCTGAGCTAAGAAGTCTCTATTTCTGAACAAGACAGGCCTGTGCTCCCATACACTGCTGGTGAAGGATATGTGATATTTATCTGGTGTCTCAGACAAGTGATGTTTTTAGAGGGTATACTCTGTAAAGCTCAGGTTCGTAACAACCTTTTCATCACTTCAGATAATGTTTTCCTGTTTCAGTATATTGTAATGTGAAGGGATAATCTTTCATTTGTTATCTGTAAGAGAAAACACAACTGAATTATGGAATTTTAATGTTGTATTATGAACCCGTATAGAAAGCCTTGCAAAAAATATAATCTGGAAAAATCATTTGCATACCTAATTTAGAAAAAACATAATCACTGAATAATATTATTTTCATCCATTTGTATCTATATATTGCAACTGTGCACGTTTTTAAAAGCATGGAGAGACTAATTTTTCCATGTGAGCAAATACTCAGAGTTATGTGTAAATAACCTGGCAACTTGCCTTAGCTATGAAATGACTGCAGCCCTGACATTTTACTGTACCTGCTTTTAGCATTCTGCTTATAGAGAACTATAAACCTGTACAAAAGAAAGTGGAAGCTGACAGAATACCCTCAGTTATAGCTCTAAAGAAAAAATGACTTCAGGAAAGCCATTTTGGAGAACCATTTCAAAGGAACAGAGGAGGCAGAAAATATGATATCTTTCTGCTCCCTGCTTTACAGTAAAACTGCCTCCTATTTCATTCTCTGCAATTCTCTTGGTCTGTTTGTGTATTTTTTTGCCTGAGTCTATTTTTTCAATATGAAGCACAAACAAGGAAAAATGGCAAAATAATAGGTATAAATAAGTGAATAGTCCACCTTTAGAGAGCTGCCTTCTTTATGGGAATTTAGTTGTAATCTTTAATGGAGAACAGAGCTAAAGAAAACAGCTCCATACTGCAGCTGAAAGAGGAACTGAAATGAAACATTCCTACTGAAAACTAACTTCCAGACACTCAAACCAGGTACTACTGTGTTTTAGCTTCTAATTATTAATTTTACTAGACAAGATGTTTTTTCTATAATTTTTTTTATTTTCCTAATAGGACTTGCATTATTTTTCTCACTCCTTCTCTTTTTATCTCTCTTGGTATGCATGTGTGCACACACAGCCACATGCAAAGCCTTCTGAAATAATGCTAGAGCACTTAAGTAATGCCTAGATAATATTAATATTTATTACTCTGCAGTAATAGCATACAACAGGTCTACCCAAATACCTGAATATATTGTGCTGTATGCTGTAGAATCTGAATAAAAGGTCTTTCTGTACCTCAATGACCTTAAAATATAAGTAAGTAACTTGTGAGTCAAATATACCGGGGATTGTTTGCTGAAAACATCTGAGTGTGTCAGGACAATTTGGATAATTCTCTTCCAGATGAAGTTTATATCTATGATATGTTTTCAGACAAAATTTCCAATTGTACAGGTTGTAGGATTACACTGTAAGGAACAGATCATCTGTGACCAGTTTAAATGGAATAGCAGGAAAACTTAATCAGGATTTAAATGTGAATTTAAAAACAGGATACCATCCATAGATTTGCAAGGAAGATGTGACTATTTCCAGTCATTGAAGCTATAGACAGGTAGTCAAGGTTTGGCTATGATTTTAAATATTTGTAAAGCAAGCCAGGGAGAGATGAACTCCCTGGGAAGCCTCAGCTAAATTTTGTAGTCCTACAGCATGCACAGAACTCACCAACACTAAAAAAGGACTAAGGATTATGGAGTCTTCCTTGCAAACCAGTTCTTTCTTACAATAAGATTAGAACCATGGCTTATTTAGGAAGTCAACTGTAATTTTAAGAACAATTAATGAAAAACATATTAGGATCTTGAATGGGCCAATTCAGAAATTTAATATTAGGATGAAAAAAGCAGTACCAGAGGGTGGAACATTTCTAGTTTGTCATAATTGAGTATCTAATGTATTTAAATAAGATTAGAAGAGGTGTAATCAGATAACAGAAGGGCTTGTTCACTGACTATGTTATTTAAAGAATATATATTTCCCAATGCCTTCATATGCAGCATAACTTGTTTTTAAGATAAAAATGAAGCAAATGTAAAAATGATTGTAAAAAAGAGCACATGTTTTACGTAAATTTTTACTGAAAGACACCCAATATATTTGCCTCATGCCACAGCCCACACTACTGTTATGTGATTATACTTTCCCTGAAGATAACTGGTACTGAATGAAACACTTCTTTTTTGTGGTTGTGTGATTAGAAACACACACTGACGCTACCTTTTGTTTAACAACACATTCTTTTTCTCCCTGTGATTTGGAGACATCAGATAAAATCAAAAGACAAGATGAACTACTTGATGGTAACCTGTGCCTCGGGATGTTTGACTCACTTCTTGCAGTCCTCAGTGTCCAGAGCTCATGGACTGAAGGAGTGAGGGTCACGACATTCCTTGTAAATTCTCATCAGGCTGACAAAGACACCGGACCATGTGTCAGAACGCTTGTGTTTTTATTATACAGCCACCAGAACTCCAGCAACCCACCCACCATTAAGACTGAAAAGAGTTAACGGGTCCTTTATTTTATAGGGCATTTCATTAAGTTCTCAGCTCCCACAGCAAACTCCTCAAAAGGCGCTGGCTCACAAGCCTCATCACACCTCCACAGTGCCCCCACTCACACAGCAAAGTTGTGGGGTAGAATATCATAGCTGTGCTTTGTCCAGGCAAAGAAACCAAAGTAAACAAATATCACCAGTCCTTAGATCCTGCATTGGTCCTGCCACATGCATCCTCTGGAGCTGGCGTTGGGAGACAAGGAAAAAGAAAGAGAGCCAGAGAAAAGAGAGAGGGGGCCCCAATCTGCTCCCTTTTATCATTAACCTGGTGCACACCTCTTATGCAAACCAGATTTTTCGTGCTGTTTTGTTTGTGCAGGAACATCCAACCCTTCTCCAAGACGTGATCTGGGAGAGGCAGGATGGGCCTGAGCAGGAGTCTCAAGGCAGAGCAGGAAGTTGGCTCAGTACAGCACTGCCCCACCTCCACGGGACCCTCTCCTCCCATCTCCTGTCCTGTAGCAATACTCAGAATGTCTGAGACAAAACATGCTCATGCCCTCTACAGTAAGCAGTGCAGAAATGTAAGTGATCCAGGAGGTGGGGAAGGTGCTCCTCATGTTCTGTGCCAGGTTTAGCTCTGGTTAGGGTGCTTGAAGATTTCCAGCTAACTCAGATTAAGTCACATTTTAAAGGAGAGGCTGTGATTGTGCACTTTTCTTATAAAATCATTTTAATCCCTCTTGAGATTAAGTAAAAGAGGCATCAGGTGTTAGCCAATAATCTTTAAATAATCTCTGTATTATATATCCCTGTTCTAAGATTTTGTTCTATAATTAGTTTAAGCTCTTTTGGTGTATTTCATTAAAAATATTGTTCTCCTTTTAGCTAGACGTTATTCAGAAAGAGGGGCATTGAGGAGCAAAGAGCAGAATCCCTAGGAAATAAATTTCATCTTGAATATCGAATTTTTCACACTGATTTATGGAGTGGCAAACACTTCATATTGTGCTTCAGCAACACACAAAAGCATTCCTGTTGCGTCCAAGCTAAATATTAATTCAAATATTACTCCAAAGTTAAATATTAATGCAATTGGTAGCAAGGTCAAAGCTATTGCTGCAGTATGTTATATTTCTAAATAATTTTCAAATATCAAAATATTTAAAGTAAATATTTAAATTGTAAAATTGACATTTTTTATTTCAGGAAACACTCTCAACTGAATGAAAATAAGGGCAGAATTGGCTAAATATTTAATTTTGTTCAGATGCCAAGAGGAAACTTTTCCAAATCTGATATGTCAGCAGTCTTCAAATCCTATTTCTATGGGTGCAAAGGCAAAATAATGGAAACAATTAAATATATGCTTCATTTGCTTGTTTTTTTCTCCAGGAATTGTATTTAAATAATGAAATGGATAAAGCATATCTTGTTTTTCAAATCTGGTCCCTCACTGTCTGTTTTCTAGATGTTCATTCAAGAGAATTCATCAATGCAAGCAGCCTTCCTCCACCCTTTGAATGTAGATATGTCTAAATGTTATGCTTATACCTGGTGAAGACAAACATGTCATATGAACACATTTTCTTGCAACTTAACCCTGATGGTAGTTAAACCTACTTTGGTTATTCCCCAATCTACGTAATAACCCAATAATTTGAGTTATCAGACTTTTTAGATGAACAAAATGTATACTCTGGAGTCCATTGACTTCAAATAGAACCTTGCAAATTGAGCCTGAGACATAATGATATATTCAGAAAGAATATAAATAGTAGGTTAGTCACTCCTCAGTGAATACAGTGAATAATTTAACTTGCGCCCATTTCTGTTCAATTTGACCCATATATTATCTCTCAGGTACCAATCAGGAAGAAAAATGTTGCTTTCATTAAATTTCATTACAGGCACTGTCATTCTATTTCCTATTCCACTTTAGAGGAGTAATCCAAAGCAGACTGAGAGATTTTAAAAGTTGTCACTAATTTGTCAACATCACATGCTCACTTTTTTATTGCCTGCAGACTGAATAGTAAGGAAAAACAGGACACACTGGGAAAAAAATTTCCAAGTGACATCTTGAACATATATGTTGTCTTTCCCTGGTCTTAAAATTAAAACTAAAACATGGTTTATGGGGAAAAGGGATTTTTACCTTGGTGTTTATTTCAGGATCCTTGGATGCAGCATTTCATCCAGGTGGAATACCCTGAAATGCACACACCACCCTGCCCCCCACCAAAATGCACACAATTATAGGCCTTACAAATTAGCATATCTATCAAAGATTCCCCAGTGAGAGGCTCGAGTGAACCCCCCTTTCTGAGGAACCTTCCCCCTGGATGGGCCTGTCTTAGTTTACAAAAATGTGTTTTGGAGAGGATCTTGGTGTTTGGGGCTTCCAGGATGTTTGGTCTCCTGGTTTAACAGTACAGTGGGTCTCAGCTGAGTTATCAGTCTTGGAAAGTTACAAGTGTGTAAGCTAAAGCACTAAGAATACATAAAACTATATAAAAGGGTATATAAGAGGGGTATAAAAGAAAGAGCAAAAAATCATCCAGACATCACATGCACACACATGCAATGTTTTCTCCTTCTTAAAATTTTGATTTCTATAACCTCTTAGGAACATACCTTCTACTTCATATCTTACTGAGGAAGATTTATCCCAGTTTTAATGAGATTTCAGCTGAAAACTTAGTCCTAAATTTTAGTTCATCCATTACACTTTTAATTCTGGACATTCTAAATATGCACCCATAAGATTTTACTTGCCCAGAAATGAATGCATCATTCCAGAATGCAGAGCTGTTAATTGGAAAAGGGAAACAATTAATAATTTGGTAGATTGGTATTACAATTGTAGCAACTATATTGGAAAGACCATCTGGAATTGATTTGAATAGAAAAGTAGATTTTTAGTGAAAATTAATTTGGCATATAAACTATTATCCAAACTTCAATCTTAAGAAATATACTTTGCTGTATAAACTAAGAAATTACTTATTTTGAAGAGCTGGAACTGTATAGTTCCATAACAATATGGGCTGTTATTGTGAATTAATACTAATAATACTACAGTGAAGTCAATGTTTAAGATGAGAGGATTTGCAATGATGATGATGCTGCTGCTGCACCCTAGGAGATTCCATAAACCAAAATCATACTAGGAAATATTTGCAAGGGTATTTTAACAGTACCTTCACATAAATATTTTATTATTTAAGTGCTGGGTTCCTGTTTATAGTGTATTTTTCTTTATTAAGACCTTTTTCATGAATGAGGTCACAGGAGCTTGACAGTTTTTACTCAGAACAATAGTATAACATTTTGCAAAACTAGAGCTTCCAAACACTGTGGAAAAATAAACAAGTAGATAAATCTCCCAGCAAGTGCTAAAAGGCAGTTTTTGAAAGGGTCAGGGCCTTAAAAATATTAAACCTACTCATTATGCTTCGGATATTGTCAGAGTACTTTCCCTTGCTGTAAGGGAATGGGACCATGGAAAAATAAACCCCTTGGAAATACAGAGTAAGCCAGACACATTCAGTGAACAGGGAACTCTCTGCCTGGCAGGAGCAGATGTACCTTTCTCAGATCAGAGAAGGGAGCAATGAGGGCTGTATGAGCATCATTATTGTAGATTAACAGCAGGGACTGAACAAACAAATCATAACATGATCACCTACATTGAAGAATGAATTTTCATTACACTGGCTTTTATCCTCTCTGTAGAAAAGGCACAAAGAAAGCTATGAAGGGAAAAGAAAGGTCATCTTCTTTTCTAATTCCTGCTATGATAATGCAGGAAAATAATATGAAATGCTGTGATAGAGGAGAAATCTTTTCCCAAAGAGGAAGGTGAAGACATTGGCAGAGGAGTCTAGTGGGATGCTTACAATGGAATGGTTGTCACATCATATTTTTGTTTTGTTTTCAGCCTTTATCCAGGGTAGATAATCTTGCTCAAGGATTTTGCTAGTGCAGAAAGGGTAGAAGAAAGAGATCTATGTTAGCGGTTGGCAGAGAAGGAGAAACACTAACTCCATATTCCCCTATCTTTTCTCTCTTCTTGAATCTCTAGAATGTGGTGGTTTCCTCCCTTTTCACCCAGTGAAGAATCTTCACAAGTGGAGCCAGAAGCATTTTGGAAACCATCGCAAAAACCCAACACAATTTGTACTAAAATGAAAGGCAAGTTTGCTGCTTTATGCTTGTTGCAACACACATCATTTATAGTGAGTGCAACAGGGACTGTTCTCTGGGGCTCTCCGGTGTTCACATCATGCTCTTCCTATGGGGCACCATTTTATGATAGCCAAAAGACTCACACAGAAGATAAAGGCAGGCATCCCCAAGCATAAGCAGAGGTCAGCCCTCAGCAGCAGACAACAGCTCTCTTACCCAACAAGCATCAGCTCATATCAGCTCCTTACTGCCTCCCAGCACCACCTTTTATACATTACCTATATCCCTCACATGCTTCATGTTGGACCAAAAACAACACACACCTGCATTCCAAGTTGTTTTTCTTTCTTCTGAGGGATACAGCCACAGATTATCAAAGTTAAGGCTGCCTGCTACCCGTTCCTGCATCCCTACATGTGCTGAGTATTGCAAGGTCCTCCTGGGACAATAGATGACTACATTGACCAAAGAAACTGAAGTCCAAGTCCAACCAGCGGAAAGATATTTAGAAGCATTCACCTGAAAGAGTCAGATATTCTTGATGTATATTACTAAACTTAGCACAGCAGGAGAAAGGATTTCAAAGGAGGAGTTGGAATGGGGTGGCAGTGAAGTTTCTTGAAGATTTCCACTGCTAAAATGTATTTCAGTGAGTGGTTTAATTCACTGTTACAGAAACTGCAGAATGGGTTAAAACCTCACATAGAAATGTTCTTGAATCTTTTCGTATTAACACACACCTTTGAAAGTCACACAAAGTGACAAAACCAAAATTAGGAGACCAGAAGTTCAAGCTAGAGTACCTTAGAAGTCTGAATAAAGAATTCCTGAAGGTTTTATAAATCTGTTAACAGTGTCCTACAGGGCCGTTAACTTCCAATAAAAGATATAAAAGATGTACTGGATCTCTGGAGATCGGTAATGGGATGTGTAGCATTCACCTCTAGCTTGTTGGGTCAAATCCAGCCCATGCTGAAAGGAGGTCTTTCTGATGCTGATGTCAAAGTTGGTGGGTCAACCACAGTTCTTTTCTAAGTCCCTCAATTTTGGTGATTGTTACCTAAGCCTCATGCCATGAGCAGGATCTGCACAGAATGATGTGATGCTCTTGAAATAGGTCATGAGAGTCTGTGCATTTAAGTTGATTGTACCACTTGGCATTGTACTTCTCCAGAGAGTGAGATGGCTATTATCATTCAACATGATGCTTCCAAACCAGAGTTTTATTGTATTCAGAAGTAAAACATTTTGCTAAAAAAAACCCACATCCCCACTCCCACCCGGTTATTTAGCAAATATCTATTAATATTTCTGCAAAGACTACTGTTTTTTCAGTCTTCACTATCAACTTACAACCCCCTTTTCTCTACATTCTCAGAGAATATCTCATTTAAAAGCTCCTTACTCTAGATCATAATCTTGCCCAGGGTCAACTCACTCTTAATCTGTTTTCTGATTGCTGGTTTCTTCAGCTCTCCTGTAATTACCTATGAATGTTTGTTTGGAGGCAATTGTGGCCACTGTATTACTCCACTGCTTGCTTCCATCACCATCACCCTATTAGCCAAAATCAGTGTAGTGA